>JAQFZQ010001508.1:0-19087 GCA_034696005.1 Glomeris marginata | reverse complement strand
CGCATGGGATGGACCTGGTCGAGTTTAGCAGGAGGTGGGTGAATTTGATGGTCAACTCTAGTTGCGACCTCTGTAATCAAATCTACTTATTATATCCTAGCTTCACTGTGCAATCAGTGTGAAAATTTGCAGATGCACTGAATGATCGCAGAAAATATTTGTATTGGCAGGTTGTAATAGCATGAAATATTTTGAAACATGAACAGCTTGATGAAAATGACATTTTGTATGTTACAAAATATTAACAAGAATGTTTAATATTTGAAAGCCTGAAACTTAAATGCCATTACATCCCAGGAAAAAATGTCATTAAAAAATATTATATTTTTTCTAATATCTAGGGTGACAAAGAATTTTTTACAAAAACAATAACGTTTTATATTAAACAAATGTCCTTAGGTTGGCAATACAAACTTGCAGTTATAATATCACTGCTTGGAGGTGAAGGATTCATGACGTCACCCTCGATGTTTTGGCAGCATTTATCCGGCCCATTGTGAAGTGAAGCTCATGACCATCAATTTTTATCGTGTACAACAAGGGTGATAACATAAATAATACTGATCTTTCACTCCCCCACCCCAAAATGATGTTGAAGAAATGAGCTCTTCAAGTAATTACTTTTAACTTGTTGGTATTATATGGAATTACAAATTTACGCATCCTTTACCCTCCTGTCAGAATGTTAGATTTTCTGTGATAAACAAATATATCCATATCCGGTCAGCTGATTTTTATACAACACCTATAATACAAAATGTACTAGACTAATAATAAGTTGTAAGATCGCCAAACAATGCCATGGCCTTAACAAGGTCCATCGCATCTAAAATCAGAATTACACTAATTGGCAGAGAAAGTTGGTTTTGCACGAATAAACAACGTAGTTTTGGAAATAGAATCCCCCTGCACGTTCATATAAAATTTATATGAGGAATCATTGGCAATTATTTCACAATTGCAGCGGTATCTCATTTTAAATGTAAATATAAAAGATTGGGGCAAATGTAATTAAAACTCACTTTCCACATATTTTCGCAAAAATATTTATTCACACCACAGTGGAACTAAATTTCCTTGATTTCTGTATACTTGCTACCTGTAAAATAAGTTTAACTTTATATACGATTGGACAGAATTAAGTGGATTTCATATAGCGCCATTAAAAAAGAGATTATCATATGTACATACTAAAGTTCATGTACCATCTAGAGAAAATATCTTAACTAATGAGAATTATTTTCAAACAGTGAAATTACTAAAGTGAAGACGACACGCCATTAGAAACTTGCAAACGTAGCTTTAATGAGATAATTAAACATTATTGTTCTCATAACAATGGATTGCAAACTTGTAGTCAGGGTGGTTCAACTACCACAATCGTTATTGTTATGAAAATGGGCGGCTGAACATCTCACCACATACCGCACAATGATTTTACCATTTAAGGCGAATACAGCAAAGTATTTCAGGGACATTTCACTAAAATGCGACAAAAATTCCAATGTAAAGATTAGGTAATTGCATTCTTCACTCTTATACGCACAATGTACAGTGGGTTAAAGGTGAACTAACAGGGCGGTAAGTGAACTCTGAACAGTACCCTTTCTGGCCAATCATGGACAGACTAATTGTCCAGTAGTCCCAATTTACCCAATGGCAGGGTTGGTCATAGTCCACTTTTACCGCCCTGTCAGTTCACCTTTAAACGCTATTAAACGTGAAAATGCGAAATTCCTCACATTTACGGATTCCCCACATTTACGGTAACCTATACAGGGTGAGTCAGCTAACTGTTACGTGGTTGGTATATCAAATGAATGCAAATATCAAAAACAAGCATGCAAACATGATGTACACGTTGGGGGACATCTGCTAATGTGCACTTTGAGGACTTTGGAACACACAATCAGGGTGTTCGAAAATGCAGAATGTGTAACTTGCAAGATAGGAAAATGATGTGCACATGTATAGCTGGTTCGGAAGTTGAAAAGAGATTGAAATTACGATTAAATGGAGAGGAGATGCTATCACCATTCGAAAAACCGCAGTTTGCCTAAAAGTTGCCAGCACTGCGATGCTTCACATGCGTGCAGGGAAAACAGTGCAAGAAACATTCAGGCAAAGCAAGGGGCAAAGCACCACCCTCCTTGTCACACTTTGTCACATAAATGGTGACCCCCCCCCCCTTATGTCATGTCACAAAAATGTATCCAGATTATTTTTTAAACACAGGTGATAACCATTCATTTAGATTAGTAATTTTTGGCATATTTTCATGTACTACATTATTCACAACACTCTCAATACTGCTTGCTCACAATACAAATAAAGCAATATACATTCAAAGAATTATTTCAATCTGATGACAGTGAAGAAGGACTAAGAAAGACAATTTGATGTTAATTATTTTTTTGTGTGCATGAATTCGCGATTGTTTATGTCACACTTTTCAATACCCCTGCTCTTCGCATGCCTAATTCGAAATTGGGCCCCAAAGCTTATATCATTTATCATTTTGAAGATATTTAAAGAAAGATCAGATTTTTGCCGCACCCTGTATATGCTATATGCATGATTATAAATTGCATGCAATGTTAGAAAACACTATATATGTACACCACCTTTAGCATTCAATCAAGGTAAAAGAAAATCTCTTCAAAATTTTATTTTCTGAAATGTTTCCGCAAATAACATTAATTATGTACATGCATGCACTTGTAAACTCTTAAAGTCATGCACTATAATAAAATTCCCATATTTATTTTTGAATAAGTGATATTATGCGATACACTTCACCCGGAATAAAAACCTCCTGGTCCCCTCCCAAAGTCAATTGTCATGCATTCCATGTTAAAAACTATTATTTTAAATATGTTATACAGCTACTATATGTACAAATTTTATTCCCAATTTCTTTCGGCATTTGCATTATCGCATGGTGTTAAACTCACGGAAAGAAACAGAAAAAAGAAATATAGCATAATAACGTGACAGACTGCTATAAACTTGCATAGGCACCAATTTGGAAAGTTTGTGGTATGGCCACGAATAAGCCTAATTGATGCTGTTAAGTGTTATTAGCCTTAAGCCTTCTTTTTGAAAATGCCGGAAAGGAAAACATACCGAAAGAGGAGTAAACTTGATGCAGTTTCAATCTAAAAAAAATAAATAAAAACAATTGCAGAAAACTTTTACGCTCTAAGTGATATTAGTTGAGAATGACATGTATAAAGGTAGTAAATGCATGTTTACATTAGTAAAAGCGACTTATAACATGCACATTTTGCACGTTGAAATGAGAAATAAATGCATGAATTTAATTTTATAACTTACTGTATTTAAACTCCTGTTTACATTCTCTGAATATGTAATACGTAATAAGACAAAAGCAATAACGTTAAATTATGTTGCTATTTCAGATATAGTATATTAGAACAGCTATTCAGGTAGAAGTTGTGTTGTGAAATATTTGTGATCTATCAGAATTTGTAACGATTTCAATTATTAATGATGTAGGAAGTATATGCCATATCTTGTTAGTCGTTTTCAAATTAATGGCAAGTATATTTTTCAAAGAATGTGACTGTGTATGTTTTGAACGACTGGGTTTATAAAAAACAGCTCTGGATCGGGAAAGTTGTATATAATGTTTCCAGAGATTAGTCTGCATAATTATATGCACGCACATTTTGCCAGTGTATGAGGAATGTACGATTTTACACGAATTATCAAAAATGGTGGAAACAAAAGAAGTCATTATTTATGTATAGTTGGAGAAACTAAGTGCTTCACTGCGGTGCAGCACCTGAGCTCACATCAACTGCAGAGGTCCTCGTAAGTATTTGTTGTGCTTTAGTGGAAGAGTGTGTCTCACTAATTGTCATTCGTCCTGAGCAGTCAGCTTGCATCAGCAGCCTCCAGTTGGTTTTACAGAGTTGGCTAAATGTTTGCTTCACATTCTCGACACCATGGTTTTACATACGACCACTGTATAGCAGGGAACAGTGTGAGAGGAACAGCCTTGTTGCACCAAATGCATTATACTCGCAACAGTAGACTTGGACATAGGTTTCATGATGTCGTAATGTCACTTAGTGCATTGGATATGTTGCTGGAAGTGAATTTTAGTTTGAAAAGTTTATTAATTTTGTTTAAATTGTGCATACAGCATCCCCCAAACCTCAGCAGCATAATTGTCCCAATGGTGCTCTGTGCATTATTTCCAGACTACAACTACAATTTCGTCTGTATTGCTACAAATTTATACATTTATGCAGGTCTGAAGTCCAAGTCATGCATGGTCAAAACCGATTTTCATTTTCTTGATTAGGAAATTAACTATAACATTTTGAAGTTGAAACTCCTGACCATTGGGACACTTTTGCACGTCACTGTAAGTAGTCAAATAGAGCTTGTCCAACAAAAACAAATTAATCAAGGAAAACGCTTTAAATTTGCTGCATGTACATTTTACAAGGGCAGTATACAGATAATTTGTTATCCCACAAAGCAAATGAAATACAAGATCATTGAAAAGCAGTGTTTATTAATTGCCATTTGGCATATTTATTAACCTGTGCAACTGAAACTGTCATTTTCAACATCACATTGATGTTCAATATAATGCATGTGTATTGCCTTTTAACTGCTGTTCTATATGTCTCCTTTAGGACTGAAATCGAGGATGCGAACAGTGCATTACCACGCAATTAAATTACAGATGTTCATTTCTACACTAGTCCACGCAGCAAAATGTTAGTTTAAATCACAGAAACTCAAAAAAAGAATTACACTGTAAAAATAGCACTGGCATTCATTCATGATTAGCCATGACAAATTTACTTTGTACTTTCAAAACATTATTCCTATAAACATGCACATTTATATCTATCTACACTCAGCCTTAAGAAATCAAATACTTCACACAAAACCTCTTTTCATGCACTGTGTGGCTTCTGGAGGAGAAAATTGCCACAATGAGGGTGTAGTGGGAATGGATGATTTACTGTGAATGCCGAAAAAATTTGTTCAGAGACCGAAAGGTGAACTTGACCCATCCACCAAGCAGAAAATTGTGCGAAACATTGTAAACAAAACCCAAACTGTGGTGCATTGTCTTCCGCGTATAGTGCATGCGCATACACAAACATTACATGCATGCATACAACAAGGAAGAAAAATCAGGAGCGACAGTATATGTATAGTATATGATTGTTGTTGAAATAAGTTAAGCCGTTATTTGAAGCAAAACCGAATACACGTTTCCGGATGTGAGCTTTATATAATGCATAATAATAATTACACATTTTCTCATCATATCACATGATATTTGACAGCCTGGACATGCACCAGATGATACTGGGAGATTCTAACAAAACCTTACCCTGCGTATAGTAGCAGTATACACCCATGATCTTGATAAACTGCATCCAAATTTATACAAAATGATAAGACATTATGTGCTATAGTGCAACATTTTAACAGCGTATATCAATAAAATGTTATGCACACATCAGTTTACACTTTATGTGCTAACAGAAATATAGTTAAAATACTTTACATCAGGCTAAGTTCATCAATTATCATCATCCAGAAAGTGTAAAGTTTGTGGCAAATTAAAGAGGTACCCTTTAAGTTTTTTTTTTTCAAGATATTTCACAATATAAGCTAAGTTAATAGGAGGTACTGCAATCGCTGGAACTGAAAATGGTGTCAATGCAGAACGCACAATGCGTTTTATGGTATCCACAAGTTTCCTAGCGTGTTTCATGGGTTTTTCCGTGTGGTGGCGCTGTGGTCAGAGCATAGCTTTTAGCATTGCTTTTAGTGATTTGGCCATTGTGGTGTTACGTTGCTATAGCAACAAGTGCATGCGCCACCACATGGCACTTCTGAGAACTAGCGCCAGGAAATTTGTGGATACAAGACGAAATCACAATGTATGTGGATGGAAGGCCACCTTTCAGTTTCTTTAAACTTAGCATAATATGCAACAGTGTTTTATAATCATTTGGTGGTCGCCCATATTCCATCCTAAAATGTCACTGCACAGAAATCAGTGATTTCATCTTGTGATACTATATATAGATCACATTGTGCGTTCTGCACATATGCCATTTCCAGTTCCAACGATTGCAGCGCATCCTATCAACTTAGCTTGTACTGTGAAAAATCTTGAAAAAACTTAAAGGGTAATTCTTTAATTTGCTACAATCTTTACAGTTATCACTGCAGTAGTTTTTTTGTAATAATTTTTTGAAATGTTGGAGAAATTAACTTTGTGGCCACTCTGTATATATATTTCTGCAGAGCGATTGATGCCAATTGTCATGGACAACATCCATTTTTGCCTAAAACCAAGAGGATGCGTAACATGACTGACTTTAGTTAGGTATATATTAATCCCAATGTTTTGATGGTAGGCAATTTTGACAATTAACAGCTAGACTTGATTTTTTAGCGAAGAAAAATTGTATGCTGGCAGAGTAAATTTCCTACTATGTCTATAAGCGTGAGAAAAACACGAATGACAACAATCAATTTCGCAAATGTTGGATTTCAAGCTATGCAGCTGGCAACACCCGAAAAATGCAAAATCATCAAGGAGAAAAGGCGGCAGTCAGCAAGAACGTCATCATCTCTGGCAGAGCAAAATGTCGCACACACCCATCAACATTGCTGCTGAATTAATTCCTGCCTTTTTCTTGCTGTTTCTTCCGCGCCCTCATCAAACAAAAACACCTTCATTGAAGTTACAACACTGAAGTATGCAACCACCCCTCCCTTATTAAAAAAACGAGGGGCAAAGAAGTGAAAACTGCACAAAGCGTGCAATATCGGATATGGTCCGAGTCAAATCGCTTTTCGGAGCAGCTGCAGCATCCCTCCCCTTAACACCAAGGAGTCCACTCATCAAGCGCACACCTGGACTCCATTTTTCGCCCCACTTGCTCCAATCTTCTTGGAAATTTTTTTTTCTTTTCTCAACTTCTCTGCTCTTCCAGTTTTTGCTGGTACACATCCCAAAACTCAAACGCACTTTTCAGCAAGGCACGCACGTCCGCATCCGGGCCTGTTGTGTTGCCCGGAGCCTGGGCCTGGCAGGGCGGTGCCTCTTTTTCTCAACGCGTAAATCATTTCTCTCTGCTGTTTGCTACACACAGTGTCCACTCACATGCAATATACGATGCCGAGTGACCTCGGCCATTGCACTTTTGCCGAACGGCCATCCATCCGGGGACGACTTTCAAGAAATTTCGCCAACGTTTTCTTAAGACTTTGCACTTCCCGAACCAAATCCATCTTCTCCTTTGCATTTTTATATATACCTTATATGTGTACATTTGCTCGGTCATTTGCAGTTCTCTATATCAACTTTTTTCTATTTGCAAACCTGACAATCCTCGTATAAGAAACTAAATACAGTAGGAATGCGCGTCTGCAAGAATATGAATAGCTAAGGTGGTGCATAATATATACACTAGCTTGAGTAAGAATTTAACCACTCGTATTTAACTCTGGTTCACTTTGAACTGTAAACAACACATGCTTTACCCCGTCAACTTTCAATTCATAATACGGTTCATTTAAAAATCTTGCATCCGATGATGGTTGCATTTTTTATCAAAATATATTAATAAAAAAACTGTAATGGCATTAGTTCAAATTAGTTCTGCTAATGTGATAAGAGATGTGTTATTAGATTATACTTAAACTATATTTGCCAACTTCAAAATTCCATACTGTATTTCTCCATCACCAGTTTCCCACATGCAATATTATGCTCACATCTCATGTATATACCATAAAGTATCCCATAAATATAAGTCAATGTTTATTTCCAAATGTTGCCATGCCTATACCATAAAATCTCCCATAAATAATCCAATACTGCCTCCGAAAAGATACACTGCATATACCTAAATGTACGAGTGCAAGTGGGTACAATGTTTTTGCACGTTTTCTTAATATCATTCATAATATACCATTCCTTTAAAAAATTATCATCTGCGTGTTTATTACGTTCTGGAAGTTTGACTACAGTTCACATTATGCCATACAGGGTGTAACAAAAGTCTTGCTTCGCGATACCTTCTGAAGTATTACATTATCAAAATTGAGTACTGATGGCTCTTGTAAATCGGCTTTGATGGCATGTACGTGACCTTCAGAGATTTTGCCAAGGTTATCACATTGCCAACTCGGAAAGAAACAAGTTAGAGAGAGAGGCCTAGTTCCAATTGAGAAAGTGTAGCCCGGTCAGTGTTTAGTGATTTCCATATATATAGTTAATTAGAATTTTAGAAGCAAAGGACAAATTTATACCGAATAAATGAAATTGGCTTGTTGAGCTTCACAGGAAAGCCAACGATGGATAGTCTCTGGTCATCAATGAAGTAAATATGACATCATTCGTGAATAGTGGAGCAGAGCTTTGCAACTCTGTCTTATGCAAAAATGGGAGAATTTCTGCATGATAAACATTAAAGGTCAAATAAATGCCATCAGTGGATGGCACCCTGCCGGCCACATACTCAATTCCAATGAAATATCAATACTTCAGAAGGTATTCATTAATGTAACCAGACATTTGTTACACCCTGCATGTATTCCTAACAATTATTTCTTGTAAACTTTTTAAGTATTGATTTATTATTTGCTGTAGAAAATGTTTTGTACAGTCTAGCTATCAGTACATTACAAGTTGCAAGGTTAAGCCAAAAAAATAACAAAACCAACAGGAAAATTATTGGCATACTAGAAATATCTATCATATTACTGAAATTACTAAATTTAAATTGCACTCAGTTGATTTTCACTGAATTTGGCATTGATTGTAAAAGCTTTCACAAGGAATTCAAGCAATCGTTTTCAAAATGCTATTACAAAACTTTTATGATGCCTATGGTTTATTTGAATCTCACATCCAATATTTCCCAAGATCATAAACTGTATGTTTGGACACTAAAGTAATATAACCATCAATTACATAAATTAGACAAAATGTTTCCTATTTCATGCCATAATTTTGAAGACCTTTCTTTAATGAAATACGAATGTAGGTTAAACGTACGATGTTTTAATGGTTTCTCCCATGGCCATATATTGTATATATAAGCTATACTTTATGACTGGATTCGCATGGCTTTAGTAATTTCTTTTACGAGTCCTTTAGATATCCGTATCGGAAATATCAAATCCTGTTTTCTCTTCAGATGACATCCTTAAATGGTGAGGAACAGATGAGAACATTAACCGCATTTTCTTTAGCCAATCATGAAGCAATATTATCTTCAAATTATGACCAAGTTTTGTATAAAATATCAATGGTGATTGGCAATGCTGTAAAAACAATTATTAAAAAGATATCACTTAATGGTACAACACCTCGGGCTTCTTTGCACATTCATTGTGCCGAAAAAAATGATTGCGGAACCATGAGATTGAAGCATCAGTGAAGACTATGCAAAGAAGGCAGGCATGTTTCTTATAAAAGAAAAGTGAATAAAAGTTGCTCTTGCAGGCAAGGAAGAGCATGAACCAAGATCATGAAAGAAAACAACCTGGCTTCTTTTGCAACAAATGTATAAATGCAAAAAATTGGCTACCCTTCATGCAGTTAGACCACATATCACCACAAACACCAACAGTTTGCTAACGAAATTAGTGGTCTGCATGTTGCAGCATATACTATAGTATTTTTTTCACAATTAACTTAACATTTGTAAAAAAAAATGAAGGAGGTAACACACTATTTTCAGTGTGGTAAATTGTGACCCTGCACACATTTCATTTTTTTTTAGTTATTCATGTTTACAACTTTTTCCATGCGCATGGTTTATTGAGCCTTCTCCTAAACATGTTTTATAATACATATACAGTAACTTTAGATTTGGTTAATTTGTAATTCCATTATGTATCGAGTAAATATAAAATAATTTCCATATAATTATCAATAATCTATATCGAATCAATTGCATGATTAGTAATATCAATTCATATATACACCAATTATACAGTATATTACAATGCTAAGGAGGAGGGTTGAAAAAGACTCCACCATAATTTATGGATATGTTGCACAGTTATCAACCATGGAATATATTATTGAGAGCATTAAATTCGATAAAAACTCTACCAAATATAATTCAACATCAATGATACAATACACTAATGTAACCACTATCTCATTTTCAGTTCCGGGTCTATTCTGGTTGCGGTAACTGATATTATTCCATATGCCTACGTATCAGATCAAGACTAGAAACAATTATTCTGAAATGCACCTTTTCAATTTAAAAAGTTATTTTCACTAAAAAGTAAACGTTCTTCTCGGAAAAAAGATCATGTGCACGCAAGGAACTAGTTTTCAAATTTCAAACATTAATTACTTGCAGCATTCCGATATCCAACAGGTTCTTACATGGCCAAACATTACCGAGAAAAATACAAATTATGAAAAGGAATGAATGAAATGTACGAACATCCGAACTTTTTAAATATTATAAAATATCATGTCGCCAATGTTTTCTTTTGAAACACTAAATCCAGTAGCAGAGACGCTTCACGTATACGCGGATAGACTTCATATTTTTTTAATTATACCGCAAGGTAATTTGAAATGCATTTCTCCAAAAAGAAATGAAAAATATAAATCAAAATGTAACATGTTGATACGAATAGTAAATTATGCATACATCACTTGATATGGAAATTTGAGTCATTTGGAAATTCATGTCAAAAGTTTAACATTTGAAATGCTAAACTAGTTTTGACATGCTCAGCAGAGCAATATATCAATCTGAAAAATAATTAAACCTAAACCTCTAACTACAGAAATACATAACTAGTATATAGATAGCTTACTGAATAAATTCCAACTAATTTCAAGATGTTTTATACCGCAAAAATGAACTGATAAATCTAAATACATTATTAAAATAAAATGCTGGTTCAAAACCAATGACATAAATGAGAGTTTTTTGGTCGAAGTTTCATATATCTTATGATACTTCTCAAATGTCCATTCTGAGAAAATAATAATATTGAATTGGAACTAATAGCAGCTTGGTTTATATGCCAGTCAGTATTGGATATTAATAAAAATTATGATCATGTAATACACAAATTAGTACACAGGCAAAATTTAAATTCTATTCACGTATAAATATGTACTTCCAGCATTACTTCCTCTGACAGACATGATTTTTTATCAATGCAACATCACTGAAGTTCAAATTCATTTAGAAAGTAATTGTCATTGCTTTTAATACCGAAATTGCTGTGGGCTTTCTTTAGGACCAAGTTGACTCACAGAAAAATTAATTGGGTCGTGGCAATGTAAAATAAAAAAGGCAGTGTTCGAAAACGTGTTTGGCTAGAAATAGCAATTCAAATTGGACACACAGGTAGTAAATAGGCAGGTGGCTACAGGGAGCACGAAAAGGGGGTCCTTTTTCAACATCTCAATTCTATTCCTTAAATACATATAACAACAGTTGAGGATGCTTGTCATCGTTTGATGTTATCACATTACCTTCTAAGGGGTGTAAATATTACCTGGGGTTTCATATCGAAGTTGGAATTAATATGATGATATATCTCCTATAAGAGGATTTTTTTTATCGTCCATTACCGTTTCCAATTTCAAATGCTTTTCCTTGTTTGCAAGTGCAGCAGCCAAGTTGTAAGAATGGTGGGTAAGAGGTGCACAGCACAAAAAAACGCACCCATGCAGGGTATCCACGGAAAAACAAGGCAAAATGCACTGCATGTGTAAGTGTAATACGGAAGTGAAGGGTGTGCCCAGGGTATATCTATCTGCGAGTGAGTGGAAAAGCTATAGGCTCTTATTAATATGTAACGCCAGACGACCTTGTTCTTAGAGGAAGAGAAACGATGCGCACATAGGTGAGCATTATTTTACGAATGATGAAGCAAATGGAGACCATAAACACAAAGACTTCTTTCTATTCGTACGAAACAATTCCACGTTAAAAGAAATGAATTTCTCACAAATTCAGTTCCTTTTGAGTTGTGGAATCTCCAGAGCGTTGCCCAATAGGTAGCCTTGGCATTATTGAACATATGTCCTCATACTATGTGGATCACCAGCAACGGGCTTCCCTGCATGGTCGCAAAAACCTGAAGCAACTTTTCCAGCAAAGCATTCGGTTGAAATGGGTAAAGATTCACTGATTCGAAGCCAAACACAGCAACAAATACGACAAATATGGAAACAGAGATGAGACATTGGGCTTCGTATACGAGCTCGTTTATTTGTGTCCGCTATAGTGTTTGCTTGACAAAATCCCAAAAATGGTCAAAGTCTTCAGATTTCTGGAGTGGTTTGAAAAGCTGCAAGCGGAAACGATTACAAACTTCCGAAAATTGGCGGTGCCATAATTTTTCCTGCTAATTCTGCACCTCTTACAACATATTTTTAAAAGTAACATTCCATATTTTAAAAGATTCCAAAAACCGAGTGTACAAATCAAAAGCTATCTTGTTTACGTCTTTTTTTGGCTTGTTTTTTACAGGGAATTATTTCAGGAAAAGTTGTTGTAAAACGTACAGAAATGGCTGGAAAAAATTTAGCACAGCCAGTTTTTGGAATTGTGTAATCCTTTCGCTGCGGCATTTCAAACCATTCACAAAATTTCAAGAAATGGACCTTTTTTGGGGATATTGTTAAGCAAACACTATAAAGACACAAAAACAGACTTGTATATGAAGTGAAAAGTTTTCTCTAATTCCTACACTTGTCGAATTTATTCCCATGTTTGTCTTCAAATCAATGTTTGCTCAATGCAACAGCATGGTTTGCAGGAAAGGTTAGTTCATAGGATTTGTGTTGCTGTGCTGAGAAGACCATCACGGATCATCCACCTCTCCCTCCATTAATTGGACTAACAAAACACTTTGCATGGAACACAGGATTGCTTGGCCAACAGTACCTCATCGATGAGTTCCTCACCTGCGAGAGCGATCGCCTGAACTATGTGCGCACCAACAATGCAAAACAAAACGTGTGGCACATCAACGTGATGTGGAAGAGTATGACGCACAGCACTATGCCAAAAAGGGTGTGAAGATTGGACGCCACATCACACTGCCTGGCAACTTCACAGTCAGCATGCGCTATTAGACTAACAAAATTCACAGAACAAAAGACGCATTTTAACTACGGTATACAGTTATTAAGCTATAAACTAAAAATGAGCTTGGATCAACAGCAAAATAATATAATTTAACTAAATTGAAAGGGCCAAGAACATGGTAAAATATTAAAGAACTTAATTACCGATTTGAATTCGTTAGCTTATACATAGCAATTCAATGTGCATGTCCACGTTAAGACAGCAGAGAACATAACTTTCTCATTTTAATTGTGCATTATTTCTCTCATCGTTCATGAATATTTATTTAAAAATAACTTATCGACTTCTCTGCAAAATGTTTTAAAAAAGGTTGAATGAAGACCAATTATCCCCTAGCTATAAAAGTTTTTTTTTACTATATAAACTGGAATTTTTTGCATAAAAGCTAGTCTATGCATGGCTGAAGATCATTCTGTCTTAAGTATAATTACATAAGGTACAGCTTGTCAAAGAGACTATGCGAATTCTAGGTATATATCACTCATTCATGAGATGATGGCCTGTGGAAAAATGGGAAGGGGAAACAGTAGTATTTTCCCCAGGAATCCGCTGCACACATGGTTCCCAGCAGATTTCTGAATAAACGTCTAGTGTAAAACTGGACACGGAATGAAGATAGTCCTTTTAGCGACGGGAAAATGTCAGCGATGTGACCACGGTCAGGAATGTGGTTGGTGAAAAGCCTATATACCGCTTTTCGGTAAATACACCGAGTAACTAGGGGCGGGGTTTCCAGTAGCCATGTCCATGCAACATGCACGGGGACAAAAACGTCAAGCAAAAAATTGCCGCTAGAGATAACCCCAAAAAGAAAAACAAAGTAGGCGGTAGCTGTTTTGTATGTAGTAGTCCATGTCTCGTTCTTGCTGCAAATAAATAAGTGCGGCTAGCTTTGGCCAACCTTAATTCCTAAAGATGCCCGCCAGATCTTGAAAGAATAACAAGCATTCATCCGGCAACGCAGGTTCATTGGAGAAATATTCATAAACCTTGAACAGGTTCATTATGGAAACAGTGGCTGGCTGAACTGAATTACATCTCCGCATTTGCTAATATTTGACCTGCACTGGATCCATGGGAATGCGTTCTATTATCATAAGTTTTTCCCCAATTTCCATGAATTACCCTTTCCTGGTGCATAGCACATTGTTATGTATTTATACACGCTGCATGAGCAGCTGTTGAGAGTGGAGAACAAACGCAAAATCACATCATTATATTGAGTTCTTATCGAACGACAGGTTTTATTGCAAAATAAAATCCTGTTTATTGGTTTAATCTGTGCTCCGAATAGATGGCAGCGGTGATATTTTCAACATTTTATTACATACTTATGATACAGGAAAAAGGCAACTCGGTTGCTCAATAGTTTCAACTTTAATTATGGTTTCAAATATTTAATCTCGTTGCATTAGTCGTTTCCTCTCTCATAAATCCAAAACATATATACAAGGTAATTAAGAATTACTTCACTGCGCTGCATTTACCATGAATGCTTCAATTGCTGTATAACTACTAGTATAGGGAATAAATCTCGATTATTTTTATTTAATCCCTTCCAAATCTGTATATATTAAAAAATATTGTCAACACGCGCAAAGAAAAACCTGAAATTATGTTGTGTACTATATATAAAAAAGAAGGGAAACCCCTTCCTATCCTATAGTTGCGCCATCTATGACAAGAGACTGTTATTATTTGTCACAAATCTTACAAGGTTGTGACAATATGCACAATACGCCTTATGTTATTGTGTAATATGCTGCATAGCGAGTCCACAAATGCCAGTCTATTGGTGACGTCACACCTGACCGGTTGATGGCAAAATGATAAATGGTTCTTTGCTACCCCTTAAAGCTTTCTCCACTGAACTACCAGCTCAAAAACCCAAAAACAATCCAAAAGTTACTTCACTGCATGGTTTGCAGGAATCTTCACAAGGTGCAACTTTGTTCACTGATTTCAAATGCTTCATTGGCACTATACATGACATAAATTCGAGCTAATCACGTATGTATCTTCAAAATAGAAGTTTAATTGGAATGACCTTAAAGTGATGCTACAAGGTCACGAGAGCCGTCATCCATGTATATCGTTACATAATCTTAGCTTGCAAAGGACGTTTTTGTATATTTCAAATTTTAATCGTATTATTGAAATTAGTGGAAACCCTGTGCAAATTATTATACTGACCACCATTATTTATATAGGTTATTGAAAGAAAACTAAAATAAGCATTTGTGGTTTCCGTTGCGCTCGGATCGTGCATTTGAAATTGTCAATCCGTATGAAATATGAGCATTAAAAACAAACGTAGTTTGAAAAAGGCGATCAGCATTTTATTGTCTTTCTGCTATACGAAAGGGAATAAAAATGTAACTTTGCGGAAGAGGAAAGGCGTTGCCAACTTGGGCGTGATTTACCAGGATATGATAACATCATGAAAAGTGCATGAACTCACATGCTGGCATGGGTAGACACAAACGCACACACAGTATGACATTGACACTGGAATTTTCAGGTATTTCTTCCGGGCATTATTAACTCATGTTGACGTCAAAAGTTCAAAAACAATGAGTATAGTTCAAAAATATTCTTTTCGTGCAAAATAGAATACCTCAAACAGCTACATATACAAAAACAGTTATGTTATACCTTTATTTAAAATCATTTATACCCAATTTTCATACAAAAGAACCATCAAATTCAGAGCTGCAACACACGGAAAAATGTCACAATACGAATTCTCCATCCCCCGAATTTTTATTTTTAAGCAGCATCGGACAAACGCATATATTGCATTTAAAATGTACAAGAACACATTTTTGCAAGACTTTGCACAAGAATGTTTCTAAACGTAGAAAAGTAACGCATACCTTGTAACAATTACAAATTGAATACTCCTCCCAAATCAAAAGTTTTTTTTTGTATTTTGCTCTCACTGGGTTCTTTATGCCATCGTTTTGAAATTTCAAAAAGACTGCATCCGTATTTTATATTTGCAATCTTGTATTATTAGAATATAAATTAATTTCCACAGGAATGCTTCATTAGCAAATTTAAGGATTGGACCTTTTGATGGTATCGAACAGGAAAAATTAAATGAACCTCGTTCTAACAGTAAAAAACGTATTGGAAACACTTGAAAGATTCAACAACTTAGTGTATTGAAATAATCGCCATTTGCCATCTTGCTTACACCTCTAACAGCTGATTTGCAAATACATGTATGTAAATTCCAACATCGCTTAATCTCAGTCAGCTTCTCTGCTACATCCTTGTATGTATGCTAGTATCAAAGTTGGTTTCACAGCATATCTAAAAACAGGTTACGACAGAAGTTCAAACTGAACCAAGTTGGCATATCAACGGAAATTTAAATTTGGATTACACTATAATTATACTGCGCTCTATAACTTTGATATTAAAGTTCGAATTCGAAATAACATGCTATACTGTCAATCTTGCAAAACAATAGCACAAATATAGCCGCAATATCATTTAGCTGGTATTTAAAATGAGCATTTAATTTATTTTTAACTTCTTGCAAGTTTTGATCGCAATTGCCATATAAACAGTATGAAGGTTATAACTTTACAAACCTGAGATACATGTATTCATTCACGTACTGTACATAAACACGTACATGTGTAATTTTCTTGCTAGCCGTAATTTAAAAACTTTTTTTTTCCTAATTCTATTTAAAAGTGCAGGCTCCTGTTAATCTGGAATCCTGTTTCTCGAAAGAATTTTAATATTTTCCATGGGAATGTTATCAAGCTCGTTAAACGGTGCAGTTATAGTTAAATGCTCTTTGAAGCGTATCAACCGATCAATGAAGTTATGCCAAGGTGTTCCTTCACAAAGCAATACTTTATACTAAATATAAAAATCTACGTCTTCAGCTATAAATTGCGCAGTTCATGTATGTCTATCGATCTTGGAATCTGAAGTAAATTACTTTCCTGGAGCAACTATTGACTATACACATGTATTTACCATATTTGAAAAAAAAAATTATGACATGACACAAGAGCAATGCATTAAAAAACAACAAAAACCTCTCACAATGACAAGATATTAGATTTGGAACTGGGCAAGTTGGAACGTCCTTACCCTTAATCCTTTCATTCAATTGAAATTACAACCATGACACAGGCGTACTACCGTGAAGCGTGGGGAATGCATGAACAGTCGTTTTTCTCCACTCTCAGAATCACTGAACGACAGCTTGCCGATACTTGCAAACAATCTTTCATTGCATATATGTATGTAGTCTATACCTTTAACTGACAGCCAGATTCCACACATACAAGCAACGCATATATATATATAGTTTTTCATAGTGTGGATTATTGAAAAGCTGCTATGTTGCATGTCAATCATTGCACATGCAAGCGTGAATGAACAACATAGGTCATACAGGTTCGATGTCATCGCCTTTTCAAATGAACGTATTTTTTTCTTCTTTTTTATACTCTGTGGTAAAGTGCATTTCAGTTTCTACCGGATGCGTAAAGTAGAAGGTGGAGAAGTTATGAACACTGCTTTTGTTGTTATGCAGCATGAATGGCTGCAGTCGAGCTATTAAATTGAATTTTGCATGCATCGAAATCTCAGGTGACTTGGTGAAAGTTCAGAAGTCAAATCGTGTAACTTGTATATAAGCCCTATTATTTTATGCAAGCATATTTTGAAATGAACTACACGTTATTTCGAACAAGCACGTTCATATTATTATTGCAACAAATTGATTCTTAATCTTACAAAATGTTTATGAATGGCTTTGCCAGCAGCAACTAAACAGAGAAGGAAACATATAGTTTAGTGCATTGCAGTGAAAACTTGAATTATAAAAGGGGAGAATACTTATTTTAATGAGTGTGTCATCAAAAGGTTTTACTGCAATGCACAATCTAAGCAAAGAATAACGAAAACATAGTCTGACTTCTTATTTTACACTTAATTATTTAATTTCTACAAGTGGATTTATGCAGCCTTCGCAAAAACTGTTCAATGCAGCAAAGGGTTTTGCACGTGCTATTCAGTAGTACAAAATTGAGAAGCAGGAAGGTTTCAAGATGGTATAAAGCAGGTTTGCCAGGTAAAACTGACAATCAAACAGATTGCCGTATCGATCATCTGTCTAAGAAAAATCACCATCTTAAATCAAGTGATACCCGAGAATAAATTATGCATGGAGACTAACCAGCAGACGGGCCATCAGATACCATTTGAACCAGTTATAACTCATGCACAAATCCACAAGAATTTGGTCATTGGTCGCGGTTTCAAATAATTTATTTCATGTCACTTCATTTTATAGGAATTATGCAATAACGTTTGCCATAAAGATACATAAAAGGGTTAGATTTGTAAGTTAAATTCACATTCACTCAAAAGCATGAAATGCTTGTGCACTCACTATAGGTAAGTCAATGAATACTCAATATTTATAAATACCTACTTCTTGGATTTAATTGTATATTGACAAAATTTAAACTCCTGTTAGTTCATGCATGTCAATCTTCACGTGCAGCCTCCAACGAAAGTCAATTACGGTAAATCCTTTCCCGTGACAGCTGGGTCAATTATGGTTATCGATTCTGAATTCCGAGAATTTTTCCAATCTGCCTGTGCGGTTTTTAAGCAGATTGAGGCACTCTAAAGCCCCTTTTAGCGTCCCTAAACCACGACGGCTAAACACAATCCTCCACTGAAAAGTCGAATATCTCATAAACCGTGCTAGCAGTGTCGATTCCGAGGACAGATTCGGAATCATGACCCTTTTTCCGAAAAGATTATGTTAGTTTTGTATGGACAGGAGCATCCTGAATGCTTCGTTTTGCATGGCAAATCTTAAAAATGGACCATCTCCAGAACGTTTCGCTTCGCAGCCTCCAACGAAAGTCGATTACGGTAAA
>JAQFZQ010001507.1:0-19088 GCA_034696005.1 Glomeris marginata | reverse complement strand
TCAACAAATTTAGGGAAATGATTGTCTTTGCGATTAAAAATAAGCAAAAATACCCTGGAACTTCTCCTTTAAATATTTTCATTCCTTTCGTATTGTATAGTAACTTCCTTGGCAGGGTTCATATACCACTTCACTTACATGGGGAAACTTGAAAAATCAGGAAGAAATTAAGGAAATGTAGGTTTTAGCTTACAAATAAGGAACTTATATGTTTTAACTATAAATTTGAAGGATATTTAAGTTTTAGGTAAAAATTGAGAGAAAACTAATAATTTAGAGTTTATCTGTATAGCACCTTCCTTGGGTTCATGCCACGCAGGGAAACCATCTAAAATCTTGAAAACTTAGGCAATTTAGGTTTTAGCTAAGAATTCAGGGAAAAAACATTTAATTTTACAATTTTGTAAAAACGTGAAAAACTCAGGGAAATTAATATAAATATATAACATGCGATTTGAATGTATTTTAAATTACTATAGGATTATTTATAAAAAATTGTTGTAATAAAACTAGTTTAACCTGCGTAGAATTTGTTCTAGAAATTTTGCCTAATCACTCTGAAAGACATGGAAAACTAGGGGAATATTGTAATTACAGATTGGTATATGAACTATGCATTTGCTGCAGCAAAGAGCATTTTTGTAAGGGAAATGTAGTTGCCATCCTGATCAGAAACTTAAAATGTCAATTATAACTGATTTTGCTGGAAAGTAGTCTCAATGTAAAGCAAGGCAGTGAAGCCAATTCATGGGTTAATCCCTGGCTTCACTGCCATGCAGTTTTCCAGTGTGCGTACTTGGGTTTAATTTATACTACTAGTAAAAATTATTTGAAATATGTATATACGTGTGGTTTAATGTTATGCATTGTTGACATTATTATAAAGTTTTAAAATTGAAACTAATTAGTATGTATAAATACCGTAAAATGTATAGTATATGCAGTCGTTTAGGAGATTGGAGACCTTGAGAACAACATTCAAGGGCAATTGCTGAGGTGTTTATGGGAGGAGCAATGTGCAATTTTCTATGTCACTACCATTGCATTTCAGTGGAACTGTTTGTGTACAACTTATGAATATCAAATTTTGAATAATTTGACAAATTTGAATTTTATAAACAGTAGAAAATAGAGAATATTGAGATGTTTCCTGCTTGAAATAATTTCCATAAAATTGTTTAAAACTGTTACAAGGGTACCATTAAAATGGGAATTACGGAAGGGATTTAAAATGAATTATTTCTCGGTACATATTTCTAAATGATTTATGCCCTTCTGAATAGGATGGAAAATCCACCACAAAGGTTACCTGGAAACAAGTTTACTTTCAATAAAAAATACTACTGTGCCATGTTTTTCCGTGTAAATGGCGCAGGTGAATTTTTCTAAATCACTCACAGCTCTATTTATACATGTTACTAATGCGAGTGTTTCTTGACATGGTTATCTAACTTTTCCAAGGACCATCTAACTGAGTCATACTTCTGTTTTCATAAAGAACAATAAGTTTACGCTATTAATTGAATATTTCGATTTTTACAAAAAGCTTTACACATGAACTGACATGGTTTTTTAAGGTACCCTGAAACATAATCTACTCATAAGAAAAACAACAAAGAAAGCAAGTGTTGCAATAAAATGTCTGTGGAAATTAGTAAAGGAAAGTTATTAGGGCAGAAAGTTTGACAGGGGTAATTAAGTTATGAGGTTTCTCTATGCTAACTGACCTCTTATCTGGCTAATTAACTTAAACCTTAAGCCTAGTACTCGGTTCACATTTTTCACCAGTGAAGTGCGAATATGATGTGCCAACAGACGTTCACTAAACTTTTTCACCCTCTACATTTCGCTTCACATAAGTGAAATATGTCGAGTTTGTTGGCTTTGTTGGCCCACCATATTCGCTCTTCACTATTGAATAATGTGAACTGAGTACATACTAGGCTTTATGTGCAATTAACATTTTTCACTAATTTCCACAGAGATTTTGTTGCAACACTTGCTTTCTTCGTGGGTTTACTTCATTTCTAAAGTTTCAGGGTACCCTACAAAACCGTGTCAGTTCACCTTTAAATGATATGACTCAAATCAAATGTTACCTTGTCATTTGGTACTGTAGAACCTACCCAAATAATAATGTCTAATGTAACAACCTGTGTAGATAATAATATAATACATAAATTGTGTTAATGATCTCCAGTTTCGCGCAAATCTCACTTTGACTCCCATTATTTATTATTACAGGTTATTACGGTTAGTTTAGGGAGATTCTACTGTATCTGAATAATTGATATGGTTCCAGTGGTACAGAAAATGTGCGAAACATTTGATCTGTCTCGGCTATACAGCTTATGGCAGCAAATAGTAGTATAGGAAGGTCATTGAGCGATGGAAGTGACGTCATAAGTGGGCGTGGCCATCTGATGACTTTATATTATGTTCTTGGTGTTATGGTATTATTCAGTCCTGGCTTATGCTAATTAGGCTCCTCCCACTTGCAGTGACATCATATTGAGGGAAATTCAAATTTGGTTGAATTCAGTCTTATATGATTTTGTTTGCAAGTATACAATTTGTAATGACAACCTTATTGAATTTAAATAGTATAGTGACTGTTAGTGATTCATTGGTCAGTGATGGGATAAAGTTGTGATGCAATATCTTTCAGAATGGTGACCCGAACGGATCAATAAATGAGATAACTAGGTCATTATATCCTGAACTTTAACCATTGCTTTAACATAGAAGATTGCTCATCTTTGCCTTGTTTTTTCTCGTGATTTTCATGCAAAAGATGTCAATTGAAAACCTATATATGTAAGGCAATCGTATGGAAAGACTGGGAGGATTTTTGTTCTTCCCATTATTGCATTAAGTACTTAATACTTTCTGACAGTACATGATTTGCAGCAATTGTCTCACTTGCAGAAGGCTACTTTGACTTTCTTTCTCTCTGATTGCTACTTTTGTTCGTTTCTGCAACTATTCTTTAAGGGAACACACGCAGAGCTACATGTCATGTAAACGAGCAGCAAGTGCAAGTTTGGCACCACCAATGCAGGTCGATCGTGACCGTAGCATAACTTTAAGCACAGCCAGTATGGCACGCCAAACGTCAATTTTCCACTCTTCTTCTCCTCCTCCTTAGCAAAGCAAATGCCAGCATCTTTCTGCATGTAAAGAAAAACTTTCCAGAAAAGGTGACTAGACCAAAAAACTTGGAAGTGTCAAAATCAAAGAGGTCCCTCGTTTATTCTATCACTTCATGAGTGACGTTTATTTGTTTATTTGCTTAATTGGCCCACTTCTGAATGGGGAATATATTTTTGTTTTGCATTTACATTATTATTATAACTGCTGTGTATAAAGTATACATAGGCATAGTTATATTTTTCCTCACTGACTTTTGGATAGATTGAGCTAGCTTTTCCATCACGTGACTTTGCATTGCATCATGGGACAATGTGTAGCTGACATGTTGGATCATTTCTTAATGAGCTGTAATTATTCTGTGCACATTGTTAAAATATACTATTACGTTATTTATTCAAAATATAAACCTGCTCATGACCTAGCTAAACCATTCTAGCCCAACTTTCCATTAAGAAATGAATGATAATGAGATTTTAAATGTTTATAACTATTTTCATGGTGTCATCAACACTTTCCTAAATATTTATCAAGATATTGCTGATGTTGGACTGTTATGGCATCTGGAAACTAGTTTGGGTTATAAATTGATGTTTTGTTCATTTGTATGCACTTTTGTGATACATGTTGCTTTAGAAAATCCTTGAAAATGGCAATTTATACAAGTTTGTTGCATATTAGCTATATTTGTGTGCAACGCTATAACATCCATTAGCATGGAACCTTGTACATGGCAGCATATTATACAGTGAAACCTGTGTATGTTGACCACTCGCGGGGTCAACTTTAACAGGTGGTCAACATACTTAAAAATCCATAGAAAATTAATGTGAGCCACTGTACTATATACCTGACTATACTAGTATGTAATACTTACACGCAGGCAATGGCAACCAGAATTAAAGTTATACAGTAGTATGCAGTATACTCGGTTAATAACACTAAATTGGGGAAATTTTGGAAGCGAACAGGAAGTCAATTGGCCGATAAATGTCATAACATACCCATATGACAAGGAATATGCAAAGAGATTCATACCTGGGGGTTATTCCTTAATTCTCTTACCATGGTGTCAAATTACAGGGCAGGAAATTGTCAAAGGGGCAATTTTATTTTCCCCATTTCTTATACAGTGTTCAACTTTTCTGGTTTAAACACATTTTAAAGGTATAGCATCATACTATAAAATATGGTGAACATTCAAGAAGGTACATAGGTGGTCAGATTAAAGAGGGTCACCCCTATGTAAATCCTATGGGACTTTTCGGTTCCATGAAAACACAGTCAACTTTGTCAGGTGGTCAGCATTTAAGGGTGGTCAAGTTCACATGTTTCACTGTATTAACTGCATTCTCCTGGCTGTTATATCCAAGATGTCTGCCAAATATCTCCGGTGACGTCGCGTGGAAAATCCTTTATTAACTTAGTTATGGGCCATTGACGTTTTGCAGTGCTCTAGTTGCTAGGTTGAAAATGTTGAAAACTGGGGGATATAAAGTGAAATGAGTTTGAAATGTGTTGTACATGGTGATTTCACGATTTGTCATTGCTAAGAAGTCGGTGTTTGTGATGTGTTTATGAGATGTGTTGTTGTTTGTGTGCGTGTCCAAAGGATTAAAACGATAACTTGTGTCTTGTTGCTCTTGGCTGGGATTTAGATCATGACATTAATACTACTGCCTTTGTGAACAAATGCATTCTATATCATAAAGAATATATGGGCTATATAAGAAAGTTTTTTGTGTAATGTAAGTTGGGAAATGGGATGATAGTCTGACAGGCGTATAATTTTGAATATGGGGTGGTTCACATTGCCTTCCATCTTTACAATGAATTTTTCCCATCATCTGTGTATCCTTGATATTTTCCTCCAAAAGGAAAAAAGACTAAATACTTTCAAGAGTTTTAAGCTGCTACAACATGCGGATGTAAATAAAAGTTGGCGGTGAATATTTATCAGTGAACTGTGCAATAAATTTCCAGTTTAATTTGCAATAAACTCTATATAAGGCAATTTAACAGGTGCATGCAGTGAAGTGAAAACTTGCATGTGTACAGTTTATGTTCCACCACAAGTGGTCTATAAACTAGAATATTTAAGTGCCAATACAATTGGTGCGTTACTAAACAGTGGACATCGTCTCTTAAAATAAACCTCAAGGCAATTTCTAAAGTTCCTGTCTTCTTGAACGTGAATGTCTTGCTTAATCATACTTTCAAAGCTAAATTTCGCATATATTATGGAAGGGATAACATTTACCAAATGTCAGGGTTATTGAGAACAAACTGCATGTATACACTATCTCATCAAATGTATCCGGACACATGAACTCTTTCTTGAAAACCTTTATTTCATGGAAATTAATATAGTATCGGGCCTCCTTAAGCCCTAATCACAGCCTCTACCCTTCGAGGAATACTGTCCATGAGGTTTTGGTAGACATCTCCAGGGATTTTCTGCCAATTCGGGCCAAAGTGTTGGTGAGATCAGTCACCAAAGTTTAGGTGATGTGGCCTGGCCCATACTCTATGCTCCAATTCATCCCACAGGTGTTCTATGGGGTTGAGATCAGGGCTCTGTGCAGGCCAATCCATTTCTTCAACCTACGGCTCCACAAACCATTGCTGCACGCACTGTGCATTGTGGCATGGAGTTCTATGTGTTTAATAGTTGTGTCCGGATACTTTTGATGAGATAGTGTATGGTGGATTGCAGTGAAGAGTGTATTGTCGTTTCAACAAGTAAATGCAGTAAATGAAACATTGTCAAGTATAATTTAATTATGATGTTCTGGAAATTAGGGAAATTAAGTCGGGGAATTTTGGTTTGGGAAATCAATGAGAATCCTATATTTGTACTTTAAGAGTTAATGGGAATAAATGTATGATCATCTGTATTGATTGGTAACCTATACCGGTATAACTTTTCATTATATACTGAAACCGCGTTCAAAGTTGCACTAGTACGGGAAGTCATAGAATATGAGACCTATGGCTAATGAGGGAAAAGTTATGACAGTTTGGAGGTAGCTTGAACAAGAAACCTCAACGATATCATATTTACTCCCTCATTGGTCAGTGGTCTCATCTTCCCACTTTTACCTTCCCCAGTGAAGTGCAACCTTGAGCGTGGTTTTAGTATATAGTCGCAATGCTCGATCTATATGCGTTTTTGGGATTAAGTACAGCGGAGAAGATCCTCATTGTCCGATAAATTGTTGAACTTTTGTCCAAATTGGGAATTTTATGGGAAGTATTATCCATGTTAATAACTGATGGATACTCATTCCAAGTGTGGCCAATACACGAGGGTTGATTTTCAGTTCAAAAACATACGAAATGCATTTCGCAATTGATTGAATGCTGATTTGCTTGCAGTAGCTAAAAAATTTTGATTTTTAATAACACATCTAGCATGGTGTTGTCTCGACATTTCCGTGGGCATTTATTGATATCAAAACCAATCAGAAACCAGTTGAACACGTTTAACAATGCGTACAACTTGAAAGGCAGGTTTCAAGCAGATCACAAAATTAAAGAAATGCATACTTAAAATGCAAATTGAAACAATGAAATATGTTGTATACATGTACAGTTACAGAAACTGGTCTAAAATTTTGTTCTTCCTTACATATATATATGGGCAAAGCTTTGCAATAAATGATTGATTACCTGTTACTAGATATAGATTAGAAATGCATGGCCTATACATGAGAGCGGATTATAAAACTCCTGAAACAACTTTCTTTACACAACTCAAGTTTAAAGAGTTTAATAATGTACAATCACAGCAGTTTAAGCTGTTGTACTATAATTGTGCAAAAATATATTTACTTTTATGCGTCTAAACTTGCCCTTACAGAAATTCTTTTTTTGCAGTGCTGCACCATTGCTGCAACAGGTCTGCATGTGAAACAATTGCACACCTGCGACATGTCTGCTGCAAGCCTGCAGTATACCTGCTGCATACTTTAAAGGTATGTAACAGTTACAGTATGAATTACATTGCTAACATTTCAGTATCATAGGATAGTGTGGGTTAACATATACAGTTAATTAATTTGGAATAATTTCCTTTCCCACAAATTGGTTCTGTACGAAACAAGACACATGTTTCGGCTCTAATAAATCGCCATCATCAGGTGTCTGAACCATAATTAGGCAAACAGGCTTGACCGGGATTAGATCCAGGGACCTGAAGTCTGTAGGAAGCCTGTAGGGAAATCTGTAATTTGCAGCTTATATATGCGCATAAGCTGCACAATAACTTAGGTGCGTGCAGACTTCCTGCAGTTTGTCGTGCACTTCAAGTATATGCTGCATATTGCAGACTTGCAGCAGGCATGTCCCATGTATGTACTAATTGTTTCACATGCATACCTGCAGCAGCTAAGAATATTTCTGTAAGGGAATAAATAACCCTGAAGACACTGTCATCGATTTCGTTATTTTAAGGTCTCCAGGTTAGAAAGAGGAATAGAGGAATAGAAGGGAAATTGGGATGAGCAAGTGGTACATATGTACTGTAGCTATGTTGTATACATATAAATGAAAGCAAGTTGCATTGAAACAGGTCGGTCTGGATTCAGAACTGTACTCTTGTACATGGTATATGAGGGATATATATGTTTGGAATGCTCAGTTGAATTGATGGGGTCTGTCGGTGGCCCAACAACCTTTGACACTTTGTCGTTTCATCATTGGCCCGATGTGAGCTGTCAATCAATGGCTGCTTGATTGTTGGTCTTCTACTTCCGCCCATCTTCAAACAACTGTTGTGCCGAAGCAATAATGATGTCGCAACACGACCTCACTCAATGCCAAATGCGAACACTCAACTCTTCTTCTTATTCATCATCTTCTTATTCATCTCCTCCTCCTCTTTCATCATTCCCATTCCATTTATTGTTGTCCCAATGGTCACATGACTTTAAAATGCCCCAAATCCAAACGCTAATAAGGTTCGGAAACAATGTAAACTTGTTTCCCATTCTCACCTTCTCACCGTATACACTATCATACAAATTTCAAACAATCCTTTCTTACACTTTGTTTAAAGAATGTTTTTTGCTGGTTTGTAAGTTTTTTAATTGTTAAGTTTCTACTGTACGTATATACAACTAGTGGATACAATGATGAACAACAAACTATTAACACTGATCTCATTCATTGCATTCATTAATTCATGCAGTTTATACAAGAGAAGAGTCCATTCATGAAGTTTTAAAATGCTGAGCTTTTGGGGATACTCGAATAGGTTATGAGCAGTGTCTTGTATGGGGGTAACGATGCTGTTATGTTAGTTGATGGTTTTAAGCATTATTCATTTAAAGGTGAACTGACATGGTTTTGTAAGGTACCTACCTACCTACCCTGAAATTAAACCTACACGAGCTAGGAAAAACCATAAAGAAAGCAAGTTTCCCTATAAAGTCTCTGTGGGAATTAGTAAAAAAAGTTATTGGCACTTAAAAAGTTAGACGGGGTAATTAAGTTAGGAGGTTCGACTACGAAAACCAATCTCCAATATGTTAACTTTAAAACCTTAATTGGTAATAGTTTTTTACTAATTTCCATTCCCAGAGATTTTGTAATACCTATATATATAGCTACTCAATACTTTTATTTATTAAATGCCTTCAATACATATTTATACAGGGTATCTACTGTCATGGATTTCTTGGGTAACCATGTAGACTTGCATCTCCATTGACCCCTTAATTCCCCCTTGTCACATTTTGTCAAACAAATTCAACCTCCCTACCCCCTAAATAATGTGATGTTAAGAAATAACACTCTTTAATTTGTGAAATGGGTATTATTTAATTATAAATGGAAGACGATTATTTTTAGAAGGGCCTTATAAATTTTACCTCTATATAATCACAATATTTTAAACATTGTTTGTTATGGAACCTTGAAATTCATGATACTGTATGATTACATGAACCGTTTGCTCTGAAATTATTTTGTCATAATTTAGTCTGTTATTCCCTTTCTGTAAATGACATATTGCATTAAACATTACAGGTAAATACAGTTATTAAAAGTGATTGCCCTTAGTGAATAATAATAATAGATGCAGCTGTTATAATTTCATATATTGCTTAAAAATAAAATTTATAGTTTGTAACTTTGTATAGTAAACATGTTTTTGGCAAGCTTCTGTTTTCCCAGTTTTAGTGGATAATCTTTTTGATTAGATGACATTTTACTGTGCATGTATAACGGATATAAAGTTTTACTCAGTCTAATGAAGTAATTCATATTCTTACAAGAAGATAATATTGAAACTGTTTCTGGTGGAATAATGTTGATGATGTTAAAAGTGTAATTATAAATGAATTTGGGGAGTGAAATGTCTGACGGGGTTATATAATTATTCATTCAGTTGGTGGCAAAGGGTTAACAAACTTATATAAAACGAAAAGTTTGTCTTTATAGATATACAAGGAGATTATGTAGAAAGTTGAACCTATAAGGAAAAAATTACAAGTTTATTGTATAATATTGTACAGCCTACTTTCATTTGACATATAACACGTATTATGCACTATGCACTATGCAATAAATGTTTCTGTATATTATTGGCAAATGGGGTTACACGCATCATGGAAAATAATGTTTAATTGATGGATCGGATATTATTATGCATCGCAGAAAAATGGGTTATTCATGTCTTACCTATATAATTCACTTTCCTTTCAATATTCAAAAAACCTATATATTCAAAACTATAATAAAATTTCTGTCTTGTTTTGCCGTTTTTATAAACCATGTCGAATCTGGAAGGGGAAAAATTAATATGGCAATTGTGTATATATGTAGGTTGAAATGCCTTAATTATTAAGCTGAGGATGGAAATAGTGATGCACTGCATTTATATATCCATGAAACCTCAATTTTGCTACTATATTTTTTTCTCAAAATGAGTACAACTATATGTCTCTATAGATTAATTTAATTAATGATCATCTAACAACATCTTACAGGGTTCATACCACACAGGGAAACCTGGAAAACTCAGGGAATTTAGCTTAAGATTAATGGAAATTGATATAAATTGATATGTAATTTGAATGTGTTTTAAATTAGAATTAATTATTTAGAAAATTTGTTGGAATAAAACTAGCATAAGATTTGCTCTGGAAATTTTATTTTAAAGGTGAACTGACAATGTTTTGTAACATACCCTGGAAATTGTGTAATTCTATAGATTTGATGCCAATAAAACGATTGGCTAAAACAAAACTTTTTTGCATGAGTAGTTAAAAAAAACTAATGAAATCAAATTCATTAAAAGGTACAATTCATCAGCTGTATATTTAATTATTATCGTGAATTAGCAATTTAATTTCTGGAGTTGATTTATAGCTTGTTAATTACTTTTAATATTACTTGATAAATAGCATTAACAGTTGAAAACATTTCCAAGTTGATAAGTGAACCGGAAACTTATTTATATAATGCCCTGCAATTTACCATTACAAAATCCACAAGTTTGAAGAAACTAACTTGGGTTTCTCAGAAACGTAATTTAAATAACGTTGTTTTGACATTGTTTTGTTATTTTTAGCCAATATGTCGATGATAAATGATGTGATCGATGCCAAATAAAACACGTGGCAAAACTGACCTCTACTTTTTGGTGCATTGTTCATGACGTCACATCCATGAAACAATAACAATGTGTACCAATAAGTAATGCCAACTGTTTTGTTAGTGTTTTTTCTAACTATGGGTCGTGAAATCAATTTAATGGGTCACAGTAGCCATTTTTCCCAAATTCAATAAAATTAGGAAGCGAAAGCAAGAAACTTGTTTGTCAACAAACATAATTACATTGTTATTCTTGTTCTTATAACTGTCCTATATTTACTTGATTTCCTGTGTTATATATTTAATTCTATTGAAAAGGTTTCATACCACTCGGGGAAATTTCCTGGGAAATCTGGAAAACTCAGGGAATTTAGATTTTAGCTTAAAACTCTTTGAAATTAATACAAATATGCAGTAAAACTTTTCTGTGATGGACTCTCAAGGGTAAAGAAAGCTTTCCACCATAAACAGGATTTCCAACATGTGAAGTATTTAAAAACAATTAATGTGGTCAATGGTCCAAAAGTCAGATTTTCCATGTACTATAATAAACGGGTTTTACTGTGTAATATACAATTTGAATGTGTTTTAAATTTAAATTATGTCGAAAAATGGTTAGAATAAAACTAGTATACCTAACATAATATGCTCTGGGCATTTTGCCTAAACACACTGGAAAACTCAGGGAAATTAATGGTAATCACAGATTGGTATGAACCATTTACTAAATATTATTTAACAATTTATGGGAATTTATCCCCAACATAATCCGATTTATTTCTACTGCTGGTTCTATGTAATATGTGAGTTAATTGAGTTACTAATATCCCAAATGAAATATATGTACAATTGTTGTACACAGTTGCTTAGGATGTGAGTCATGTTTTAGGTGTTCAAAATAGTACATTCATTGCATGTAAAGCACCTTTTGAAAAAATGTTTTTGAAGAAGTGTTTCGCAAAGAAAATGAGAAGTGGTACTATACTTGTGTAGAAAGTGGAAAGAAGTATAGATGAGGATGAGGAACTTAAAATGCGTGTAAAGTGGGTCAAGACCGTATTTTTGTGTAGATTCGGACCGTTGACTTGGAAAAGTGGAGAAATTGCAAGGGGCAAAAATTGAGCTTCAGGAAAGAAAAAGTGTAAAAAGTTGGCTGGATCTTCAGACTTTATGCATGAGAAACGCATGAAACTTTCCGATATCTTTGCTAATTTGTGGCTTGTCACGCTTGCAGATGCGGAAAATGGAGCGAAACATTTCAAACTTTTACTTTCCACCGTATTGCATTATACTCGTTGATAATTGTGAACAAACTATATAGGAGAGTACACGTGTGAACTTTGCTTTTTCTCCCATGTATATTTTACACCCTGGAATTCTCCATGCACAAGAAATATGTGAAGCGTGGGAACTATTTGTAATTCTCGTGCACATCGTTTTATCTTCAGCAGGGTTCATGTACCATTCAGGGAAACCTGGAAAACTCCGGGAATTTTTCCAAAACTTTTCAAAATGATAGTAATCCTAACTGTCTGTCATACATTATTTCGTCTGATGAAGCTCAATTCAGCCATGATGGTGTGGTCAACACCGTGAGCATTTCATGTAACCCAACATTTTGTATCAATCAACAATTCCTATGTGGTGTATTGCCTAGTTTCAGTTCGCGTTTGCTTTGCGAAATGCAATAACGCTTGGGCAGTGGTACTTCACTGCATAGCATGCTTCGGTTGTGCGTGCGTTTGTTTCCTTTACAATTTTGTTGTTTTTGCGTTCGTAACATGTTTCTCAAACATTGAAGTTCCACTAATGTTTACGTGCTCTTCAACTTCGCAATTGCATTTGTGGCTCTATCTTCAACGCTTCAAAAGTTACATGTCGAATGACTGTGAAGGCAAGGTCAAAGGTCAAATTTATTGGCACCATTGAATTCCTCATCCTTGCTTTCCTATCTATACTGTCCCAAAACCATATTTCACTAACACATTTTGTGAACTAATGGGGCGGTTAGGGACAATGATACACCCTGATAATTGTAATATCCTTTGCAGTAGTAAATTTTGCCTAATGGTATTGTTAAGGAAGATTCTTGAGGCAAGTCCCCATTTTACAGTCCTCCAAGACACCTCCTATTTGGGTTGTTCTACTTGAAATGAGTGGTGACGGTTGAATTTTACTGCATTTTGGTGACAGCACTTGCAATTTGATCTATAACTGGTTCAAAAATACCTGTCACCCATTTCAATTAGATGAACCTGAGAAGGAGGTGCCATAGAACTACCAATCTTTCCTGGTTTTCCTGGTTACCCTAGTCTGTGTTAAAGGTGCATCCTTGTTGGGCATTGAGTCTGTTGTTCAACTTATTGCATTGTTACAATTTAGAGGTCTCAATTAATAGCCTTTCCGCTTCAAATATAATATTATGAAATTTCATATTGTACTGTATATCAATTTCACTAGCACAAAAGGAAGATGAGTTATTTCTAAAATATATTGTAAATTGAAACAACCACCACATACAGTTAATTGTAATGAATGTTAGGCAGCATTTTATGGTAGGTGTGCGTGATCTGATAATTAAATTTAATAGTTTGAACACTGCAACTTAATTCATATGAAAAAAAAAGCAGACTGGAATTAAGACGTTGGGAAATGATTATTACCTTCATGTACCCAATGTTTCAACATTGTGGATATTTTTTATTAATGTTATGCTGATGATACTAATTAAGTGTGCAATGAAGCATTTTCAGCAACACTTCGCCAATGACGCCCTACAATTTTCTCATTTTTAAGGGTGAAAGGTTTGTGACCGTGTTACAACGGGAATTTAGGGAAAATGTCCATTTTTAGTTCTCTCTGAATTTAATTAATTGCCAGAGGTTTGTGACCGGAAAACATTGACATGCAAGTCTTGTCCACTTTTTACGAGTTCGTCGAGAAAAGGGCTTCTCATCTTGTTTTGATAACATACTGATAATATACCACTTTTCACCAAACCATATTTGGAAATTGAAATTTCAAGCAACATCTTATTATATTATACCAAAGAATAAAAATGTTCATCTAATCCAAAAGGTTTCCGTCTCACGTTCACCATTTCCGTTGGCTTTTCAGATATACTATTTTCGCTTTATTATTCATACATTTCACACCAAGTGTGTGTAAAACACCTTTCACAATTCTTCGGTACATTATAGTTCCCTAAAAAAAATGATGTGAACATTTTTCCATTATAATTATTCTGAATAATAACACTTTGTTTCATGAATATGTATATAATGGGGGTTATTTGAGTTAAGTGACTCTTAATGTTTTTTGTTTGACAAATGTATACATGGGTATTTATTTATGTAGTTATATGCAGCTATTATGTAGCTGATTAGTTCAATTTACAACATTTTTCTTTGAGCCATTTTAATTGAAATTTTCAATATGCATATTTTATGATATAGTGTTGGGAAAAATCAAAATTGTCTGAATTTTACCTTCGCATTTTTAAATTTATTTCCCCATATTCCCCAATATGCTACATACATGTAGGCTTTCAAACATTTGCCTGTTTTTGGTGATTTTTACCGAAGTTTTACTAAGTTTCCTTTGCGTTCGTCGTGAACGGTGTTCGTTTGCATGGACTTCTTTGAGCTCATTTTAACCCAACTTCCCCACATCGTAGAGAGCTCAAATTTGGTGTACATGCCAGTCTTGTGGTGCATTTCAATCTATCAATATTTTTCCTTAGGTTATTGGGCCAGATGCGCGAGTATTTCACTCGCAAAAATTGAAGTGAGGGTAGGGAGCTGTATGGGTTGTTTTCACTGCGCAGCTCTCGTGTGAAATAGTTATAAAGCATTTTGCAGGGAACAAAAATGCGTATTATCAAAGATATATGCTTGTTTTTGAACTTCAATGGTAGTTTGATTTTAACAACGACTTGGTCGTTAACCTCCATTAATTCGGTCACGTGTAAACTCTGTGAAGTTATTTAAACGAATTATAAAGAAACATATGATGTAAAATAATCCCAAATGTTCTTTGAATATATATTTGTAATTAATGGTGCGAAATTTGAGCGAAACGCCCACCCAAAAACTGGCGTGAAATCACGCACAGACCACACTTTTATACATTTAATTTTTATGCACTTTGTACGACCACAAAAGTTCATGTTTTGTTCCCAAAAGGTCACTGATCGCCACAAATTTACTAACAAACAAAAACTAATCTTTACCATAAATCAACTTGACTTTCATGGTAAATTGTAAATTATTATTCACCAAACTATCAAAAGTGTGGAAATTCTTGGAATTGAATTCCAGTCGTCCAGTCTGCGGCCAATAAACATTCCACTATACTCGATGCAAGTGTAAGAAGGTATAGCATCATACTATGTGGAGGGCGTGGCTTAACCGAAGGTCCGAATTCTATTGGAAAATGAGCAAACAAGGCGGGGCTTATATTATTGGTCAGGTTAAGTGTGTATTACAGTGAAATCCAACCTTGTTTTTGCCCTGTACCTGATATGGTTTCAGTGTTTTAATGTTTTTTGGTATATTTTTAGAATCTTGATCAAGTTGCTTTTAATCTTAAAGGTGAACTGACATGGGTAAAACGGTCCCAACCGATTCCAACAATAAATTGCACATACATTGGTACCTCAATTTTGAAACTTCCCTGAAATTTTGACCGTTTCTGCACGATAAATTCGTGAAATTTCACGAGCGGTCTCTTCTTGTGGTCGGCTCTGCATGATCTTTGTGGCATATAAGATGAAGTATAAAAGCGCCTCTCATAGCGTCTATGTTGACAGCAAGTGCCTCATACAGCGTCATAACCGCACAGCGCATGCTCAGAAAATTCAAAATATAAAACTGAACTTTAACTTTTGATTTCTCTGTGAATTATTAATGTATTTCAATTCTCTAAACGCCAAATGTGTTTATTTTTATGCCTTCTTAAAATGAAATCAGTTTTGTGGGGCGTTACAAAACCATGTCATTTCACCTTTAAGTGTAATTAAAATACGTATTGTTTAAAATTCACAAACTGTAATACAATTTCATATTTCATTTTATTTCGATCACCGATATGTTTTATTTTATTTTCTGCATATTCCCCTTGAAAACATAATCCTCTATTGCATATGACTTTATTTGAAAAACTAATTCGTTTAAATGTGTATTCGTTTGTCAATCCTACAAACACATATACCTACATATGAAAGTTATTAGAATAGTTGTATATTGTTTGAGGTTATGCAAAGGGGAATAAAAGCAGCTGTGATGTGGATATTTTATTGGCCTTGCACTGCATACAAATTGAAATGGCGATGTGCTTGTTTGATGCAGGAATATATAAATGCAATTACGATAATATTAGACTGGGGTTTTATATGAAATGTGGGCCAACTGTGAATTAAGAGCGACTACGCTGTTATCGTTCGTATGTCGAGTGCAAAAACATATATATGTATATGTCGTTGACAAAATCGTCCCCTAAATTACATATATACCACAAAGGATCTCATTGACCGCGTTAAAATCGTGCTCCAACCACATATTTTCTTTCCTTCAACTGCTTTGTATAATACTGCACCCTTCAATCTGTAGACACAGACATTACAAAAGAATTATTCTATAATACTTCAAATTGTATAATCTCCAAAAGATGTAGTGCATAGTAAACGGTAATTAAAATCTCTGACATGGTTTTGTAAGGTACCCTGCAACTTAGATCTACATGAAGAAAAACCAAGAAAGCAAGTGTTGCAATAAAATCTCTGTAGAAATCAGTAAAAAACAGTTATTTGCACTTAAAGTTTGACGGGGTAATTAAGTTAGGAGGTTCAACTATGCTGGCCTACCTCCTATTTGACAATCTTCAAATACTTGCATATAACTACTAATTTAAACAAAGATTTTAATGCACTTCAATAGTTTTTCTTCACGTGGTTTTTAATGTTTCGCGGTACCCTACAAAATTATGTCAGTAAAAAAGTTATTAACACTGGGTAATTAAGTTAGGAGGTTCGCTTATGCTAGCCTAACTCCTATTTGTCAAACTTAATTCAAGTATACATACAACTTCATTAATTTCAGCAAAGATTTTAATGCCATACTTACTTTCTTGATAATGGTTTTTCTTTATACCTATAGGTATACTTAATTTACAATTTGAAACTTTAGTATACTTTAGTATACTAATTTCAGCAAAGATTTTAATGTAATCCTTACAAAGGTAACTTACAAAATAATGTCGGCATACATTGAAGACCATAATCATGATTTAAATTCATATTTGAAGTTCATTTAAATTTAATTATAATTTTGAATGGACATAATGGAAAGAAATATTTCTGCCTTTCTTTTAGGTCCATTCAAACTTATAATAGGAATTAAAATAATTATTTTGATATTCTCTGTATGTAAATTATATAAACAGTATTATAATCTATAAAAGAAAATGTCTGATTTAAGATATTCTATAAAAGCAGTGTCATTGCACCCCATAAACCCATATAGCCTATACTTTTTTAAATGAGTATTTTAAGAGATTATGCATATTAATTTTACATTCCTCACTATTTTTGGAATGCTATATATTTAATGAACTATTTGCTTTATTTTTACTAACAATAATGCATGCAGACAAAGTTCTCCTGTAGCATTATATTAACTTAATAGCTTATACTAACTTATTATAAATAGAGCCTAATTGTTAGGATTGAATGTAATATAGGTATAAAGTGTTGCCATCTTTACTGGTCACTTCATTTGTGAAAAATGGGGTTAGATATTTTGATTACTAGATGCTATAACGTAGTGTGTGAGTGAAAGCGGGAAATGTCAGAACTATTTCAGAAGGACAATTATATTGTTATAATGGCATGTATTGATATTGAGCGATAAAAACATTTGAGACAAAGGAACAAATAAAGGAGTGACTGCCAAAGTTATTATGTATAGTGGAAAAATTTGTCGCTATGCGGCATTATAAGTATATAGTTGTTGTTTTTTTCTTAAATCCCATTGTCACATATAGTGAACCGGGTGTGTCATGTTGACCTGCATGGACCTCATGTGGTCCCAATTTGAAAGTTGTATGCTGAAACTTTTCCTCAGTCCACTCATTCATATATACCTCGTTCATTTTCATGAATGCAACTTCCCTTTCATTTCAAACATAAAAGCCAACTCGTCTTCTATGTATACCACATATACATATACCACCTCAACTCTATCTCAAATTTGATCTGGCAAAAAATGCCGCATTCGTATGCACAACTTACTCCACATATAGGTACTAGAAGAAGCATTTCACCCATTTTGTTGTGTAAAAAAAGTAAAAAACATGTAATGCATATTGCCTGCAGAAATGCATTCAATTGTTGGCAAGGTTATATATACTGATGCGAAACATTGATGGATGAACGTGTCATGTATGAGCAAAGTGGAATTTCTAGTAATATTTGAAAAATTGTTGTTTTATTTTACAAGATTTATGAATCCCTTGTGTGACTTGGTTTCACTTTTAAACATAACTTTAAACGGTTTTGGAATACTCAATGAGCTGGTAGTTAATTATATTCCACATTTAGAACAGACTTGTAAAACTGGTCATTTCCACTTTTCAACTGCAATATTCAACTTGTAAATGTTTTCAATTTTACGTAGATGTCAGTATCTTCAAACTATGTATGAATACACTAAGACTGAAGTTGAAACTTTTGCAATTATTACACATAACTTGCACTTATTTTCAGCAAAGTATTATCAAGAGTGTATTATTTAGTATTTACGTGGTTTTTGCTCCCTATATATTGGCTGACGAATTTCTTTCAAAGGAAGCCACGCCTACTCTATTCCTTAATAATGATCAAGACTTTAGTGCATGTTAGTACTACTGCATGCATACAACATGTTTCAAATTTCTATATACGAGGGATGGCTGAAAAGTAATGCCTCCACCTTCATATCTCCTCGGCATTTAGCAGCACTGTCATGATGCAGATACTGCATGGAGTGATCTACAGACTCTCCTCTACAACTTCGGTTAAATAGAAGTTGTACTAGCAGTGAACGGTTGTGAAGTTAAAGTGAGAATAATGGAACCTTGCATGTGCAGCAGCTTGGTCCATCCGATTAAAACAATGTGCTGTCATGGAAGAAATCGGCACTCTGTTTCTGCAACCAGCCTCTCACTTTTTCATGCTTCAGTATGCTTACTGGCACAACGACACACAGTACACACATCAACACAATCACCATAAACAACCTGCATTCTCCGATGAATTTCCATCAGATTGACACCTTCTGCAGTTACGAATTCAATGACAGCAC
>JAQFZQ010001506.1:0-19088 GCA_034696005.1 Glomeris marginata | reverse complement strand
CGAACGACCTTCATACTTTTGCCTCTTTTCGAACCGAGCTGCACCACCTAACCAGACACTACTCTTCCACCCTGGTGTACATAAAGAGTAATAGGTGTATTTCCAAAGTTGCATTAATGAAAAAATACTGCAGTTTATGAAATACAAACCATATAGTTCAATTTAATATTATTAATTTCTGCAGTTTCTCAAATACAAACAATAGTTCAATTTAATGATGAATTTCTAAAGTGTTTTTCTTTAAAAACATAACATTAAATTAATTAATTAACTAACTTCAGTTTTCCTGAACAAGTTTTCTGTAATTTGTACGCAATCAATATACGCCATTACTGACCATGGAAAAGTTTGCTATTCCTATATTACCTATATATTGAAGAAATGTCATGAGAAGCCGGTTGTGACTAACAACTAAAAATGTCAACACTTTCAAAATGTGGTTTTTATATATGTAGATAGTCAACTGCAAATTTTGAGGATTTTCTAAATACAATGGCAGTGATTGTTTTTATTTCTATGTATGGAAAGCTTAAAGGTGAACTGACAAGGTTTTGTAACATACCCTGGAAAGTATGTAATTCTAGAATTGATGCCAATAAAACGATTGGCGCAAACAAAACGTTTTTAAAAAATTGTCACAAAAAGGTACGAGTAGCTAAAGAGGGCGTCATGCTAGGACGCGGTGTCACCGCGCTGGTGTCACAGTGCCCTGTTATGGTAAAATTTGAATTTTCAGTCACATCAGCCAATGGCAGAGCTTATCAATGGCGCTCCAGTGTACGTATCTCACAATATACTACCCCATACACTCCACAGACAGATATGAAACTACATAATTCGTATCTGCGGCAATAATGCTTCAAATGGTCTCAAATTTTCAGACAATGTTACTAAATTAGCGGCAATGAAATGCAAGATTTTTCAGGGTGTGTTGCAAAACCTTGTCAGTTCACCTTTAAATGGTATCAGAATAGTCACACGCGCTTGAACATGGAAATCTGTTATATACCAAGTTTGCTGCACAGCAATATGAATATGTTAGAAATATTTCTTTTGGCAAAATGGGAATATACAAAAAAGTCATGAAAATGTGCTGTTTTCCCAAATCTACATGCATGAACGCATCGAAGAACGTGCTTGCCATCATAATAAATCTGGGTTGTTAATTTACCAGAGCACCATGCTCATGCACAAACTGCACCACATACAACGAAACGCACATAAAGGCATGTGGGGAAATTTAATATTGCACATGCTCGTTTTTACACCTTTAAAAGCTGCATACATATAACTGTGTGACTATTCTTGTTGTACGTTGTATATCCCTATAGGAGAATGCATTTGAGAAATTGCATCAAATATGAATTGCAGTGTATAACTCGTTACGTAACCTATGCATGACCTTTATTGGCGTGTTGGGTGCTTTAAAACGGCCATAATCACCACCACTATGCGGCAGACATTGTGGCATTGATGACCCCTGAGGAACCGGGTTTTATTGGTCATGGACATGGTGCATCAGGCACGCATAATGGCCATTTGTGACATATAAATGCATGAACCGAAGCCAAATGCAATTATTCCCCCACCACCAGAAAAAATACATACAGTATATCATGTCCGTAAATTCATATCGATTAGAATTCCACATGCATGTTTCGCAAATATTCAGTGCACCTGTATGGGGGATAGTGAAGAATGTGGAATATGTAAAATCCTATATGTGAGTCCACATTACTGGGACAATGAGAGTTTAACTAATAAAGTAAATAATGTTGGATCTATAAACTGCGTTTCACTAAAGCAATTGGATAGGTGTGGTCTTTGTTTGGTCCTCTCTACTCGTTTAGAGATTTAGCAACTTCATATGTATATGTTATATCTCAGTGTAAAAAGATGCATAAGCAGGTAGGAAAACCTGCCTAAGACGAGCCTTCAATAAGTCGAATGAATACCTGTGCAGCTTGAACGAATTTCTGTGCACTGGATGAGTTTTTAGTATTGAGATCAATATAAATAATTCGAACACCTACCTAACTGGAACACTGAACTCAAAATCAGCCATAGTTGGCAGATGTTAAGAAATAGTGCAGGCTTGTCACTTGGAGATGTATCTCTACGCTCAGTCAAGTGAATTACCTGACCAATAGGGAACCAGTCAGCCAGAGAAAAAATGGTGGTGTGCCTAAGCCATTAATTCAAGTTGCATGCAAGAGTGCCCTAGGATGGCAAAAGAGACTATTTTTCTTCGTAGCATTAACATTACCTACGCTAATGTGCAAACAGTCTGCCATACTAAAATGTTAATGCTTGTGCAGGCTTAACTCGTTTCTGGACATTAAGAACTGTGACATCATACCACGCGGGTGGTTGGTTGCAGTGTCAAGTTCCTTAGTGTCATAATGGGACCAAAAACTCCGCACTATTGGATGAGGGTTGGTGGCCGAGTGGTCTAAATTGTAGGGTAGAGTGAGGCACTGATGCTGAAAGTCAGGCACCCGGGGTTCGATTCCCTGGCCGACCTGCCTTTTTCCAATACAGTGCGTTTTTTCAATGATTGCATTGTGTTACACTCCAATTTGAGTTTATACTAAAAGCGGGTCCACGGTTGCACTGTTGGGGGAAGGTGAAAGGGGGTAAGACGAGACCTTTTACCAATGAGGGAGATGTTATGATGTGTATGGGCGTAGCTAACACAGACCAAGAATGTCCAACCCTATGGTGAGCCCAACCCCATCATTGGGGCCATGTCTTCCACCCTTTCAACTCCCTCCCATAGTGCAACTTCGAATGCGTTTTTACTAATTATTTAAGAATTTGTTGATTGCTGCAGCATTCATGCAGGAAGGGAGAAAGGGGAATCTGCAGAGTTGCTACAGTTATGCTGCAAATGTTGCAAATCACAGCATAGCATGCACCCATACGTTAACAATGAAAGTGTGATTACCCGGTGTTGCCTTAACTGCAGCCTTTGCAAGAAAGTTATCAGTCAATTGGGAGCAAGATATGAATTCAATTGCTTTAGTGAAACGCAGTTTAGTGTGCTAAATCAATAGTCTGCCGAATCAATCATTAAACCACGCCTCTATTTCCTTGCCTCTTCTCGCATCTATCACTTGCATCATTACCCGCAAAGGGATGCAAGGCTTCATGATTGATTGGCCACGGTTAATCTGGAACAAGATGTGTAGGCAAACCCCCTAACTTAAGAATTAGGTTCCCTAAAAACTTTATGTAACACTAATTTTACATAACTTAGATTCCATCATTTTGTTACGCGTACTAGGATAGAGGTGCATGCAGAAGTGCATTAACTGTATACGTTATTAACATGTTTTACAGCTGGATGCACATATAAATCATATGTCAATGTGTAATTAATAATGCAAGATAATATAATACACCTTAATTAGTATGATAAAATCGAAAAATGAATTTGTGTATAGATTTGGGTTTATCAATAATCAACAAATATGTGTGATTAAATGCTAAATTTAATGTTTGTTATTAAAGTATGTTTCAAACAGTATTATAATTTTTGCTAGTTTTCCTGCTATAGTTTAAGAGTGTTTTCTCTGTTCTGACCCTTCTTCTATGGATAAAAAAATAAATACTAGGTCCTTGCCCTGAGGATTAATTTATAGCTGTGCAAGGGCAACTTCATCATTTAGTTGAACACAAAATAATAGATATTATGCAGCAAATTCTGCAGAATCGATACAAGTATTTGGAGTGTGTGAGGCGTGACGTCCGTCGTCATAGGTGAACTAAATTTGGCCCTCTGGGAAGGGATCAAATTTTATGCTCCTGGAAGATTTACTCTAACCGTTTTGGCCCACATAATACCGTTATGGAGCATCTCTTCTTGAAACTATCATTTGATCCTTTCCCACCGGACCGAATAAAACTAGACCTTACAGGGCGATCACAAAAAGCTACCTACCCGATTGTTTTGGAAATGAAAATATAACTTTAAGTGAGGTTAGGGAAAAATCTGGAAATTGGTCTCATGTACACTCATGTACACTTATTTTACAGTTGTTGCAATGAGATGCTTTACAATATGGAAATGTGTTAAATGAGGAATCAGTATAATGTGGGACCTGTTAATGTGAAAATCTCTAAATAGTACCTTGGGTAATTGTAGTAATTCTGGGTTTACGGCTAAGACTTGAAGAAATATCTTAATATGGTGAATCAAACAGATCAATAAACATAGATAATGAGGTCAAATATGCTTTTATTCTGAACTGCAACAGTGGAGTATGCTCATTTTGCAGTCACTGTACTAAGAAATGTTTCAAATGTCAACCTGTCTAAGATTGAAAAACCTTTATAACTCAATAAAAAATACTCTATTATAAAAGTCCATTTCGTAGTAGGTTTTGGAACAGTTGTCCACGACTGTAATCATACCAGATCTCCGTTGGATTATCTTTCCGGATTCTAACTGGCAATTTATGAAAATTGGGGCTTTCCAAATTATATGGATGGGTTCTTTGGGAAATACAAGAACTCATAACATAGGTAATGCCCTAAATTGAGGAGGGATACATAGGTTGTGGTTCCAGGGAACCTACACTGTAAGAACAAAGGTGTGTTTTTTTGCACTCTTTAGGGTGCAAAGCGATGTCCACATGGGAACACCTTTTGGGTGCATTAATACACCCCCTGAATAGAGGAACATCACTTCTAACTCAGGTGTAACAAAATTATTTGTTCTGATCCAGGGCGCTTCCATGCCGTTATTTCTTATACATTGTATGGTTCCATTACAGCAGTGGTTTTAATGGACCACTGTTCAAAACTCTAATGCTCACTGTCCCTTGCGATTCCAGCATTGGCATGTTTTTCTGTATAGTATGTAAGCTTTGATGTGGTGCTTATATTTGTGTTGATGTAAGGTATTTAATTTTCTTTGCAGGGAATGACTGGGTCGACAAGGGTTGGTCAATTTCCCCAGCGACAGATGCACAAAGGCCTCATGTCCGGTGGTGGCATTCAGTGATCGGGTGCCGGCCACCATGGACCTACCGCCATATTGGCCAATGTCACCTGACCCACCCTCCCAGAGATGTCCCGGATGCCGGACGAAATGCGAACGTCGCCGGCCGTCACGTGACCGTCAACGATCCAGGCGCAGGACAAGAAGAGCGCTGAAACAATCAAATCCTCAATTCTTCCAGAGCCGTGCAAATGCCTGCCTTTTCAGCTCCAAGTCTCCAAAGTAAGAAACGGTAGCAGAGTGTGTGTGTGACATCTCCTCCTCCTCCTTTGTTCTTCGACCTTCTTCTTTGTTCTTCGGTCTTCTCCTTCGTTCTTTCGACGTTGAACAGTAGGTGAACGGGTGTTGTACTTCTACTAGCCCCTGTTCCGAGTACAATTAGATTCTTCTGGGAAAAAGGGGCTCATGGGACTGCCGCCATGTTAACATTCAATGCTTCCACTTGGAGTTCTTTCGAAGAAGATGCAGACGACAAGTCACCATCTTTGTACCCTAGCAGCGACAGAGGGCTTGCTTTTGGCGCCGGGAGAGACTCGTTCTTCGATGAGAATGATCCCAGCATTGTGCCAAGACTGGTGGAAGACAGCAGTGACCTCGTGTACTCCTCAAGGTCACAAGAGGGAGGAGATATTGGGACGTCCTCATTCCAAAATACAACATTCAACCGAGGTGTTTCTTGGCCCTACTCGCCACCCTTCGGAGATACATCAGATGGTGTGGATGACCAGTTCGGTGGCGGTGCTGCGTACGGCGCGGGGACCAATTTCAATTTGAGATGTGCTTTGGGTTGGAATAGTTCGGTTTTCGGGGAGCCGTGTGACGCCAATCAATACGTGATCAACGCTACCCTGGATGTTTTCAGCAACTTCTCATCGTGGAACGATACGCTGCAAGGCACGAACGCAACTGAACTGCCAACCGCGAAAGAAGAAGAGTTTCAGCACCCGTTCGCGCCATGGTTGACAGTTATTCTAGCAATTATGCTGACTATGTGTAGTGTGCTGACAATTGCAGGTAACATCTTGGTGCTGTCTGCATTTTTCGTCGAAAGGGCTATTCGTATTCCCAGTAACTATTTCATCGCATCACTTGCGGCCTCTGACTTGTTCATCGGACTACTATCGCTGCCGTTCTTCTCAGTGTACGTATTAGTGGGTCGTTGGGACCTAGGGGATATCCTCTGCGATCTGTGGCTGGCTGTGGACCACACCGTGTGTTTGGTTTCTATCTATACCGTGCTGCTCATCACCGTTGACCGTTTCTGTTCCGTGAAAATTGCCGCCAAGTACCGTAGTTGGCGCACGCGTAGTAAAGTGATACTGATGGTAGTGGGTACGTGGATCATCCCCACGTTGGTGTTCTTCGTTAGCATCATGGGCTGGGAACATTTCATCGGATACAGAGACATGGACCCCGGGTCGTGCGAGGTACCGTTCCTACAGAATCCCGTGTTCAATACTTCCCTGGTCATCGGTTATTTCTGGTCAACTTTAATCATCCTGTTCATATTGTATGGAGGGATATACAAAACTGCAAGCGCCATGCAGCGCAAGTCAGAGGCGAAGCAGCGCAAGATGCAGTCCCTGGTTGCGATGGGTGCGGCAGCTGTTGGCGCCAGCGCCGGCGTAGGTGTTCCAGGAGGAGGTGTTGTTGGGTCTGGGAATGCCGGTGGTGTTTCGATGGGAGCTGGGACGGGTTCAATATTTCCAGGAACACGAGTTGCAACTGCCCTGGGAAAGTCAAAGACACAAAACACTATTCTTGGCCCAGATAAACCGAAGAAGGCTTCCGGGGGAGTTGCTGAGCTGATGAGCGGTATGGCGAACAGAAAAGGGGAAACAGCGTGCGGAGTGTCCTCGAAAACTAACAAGTCTTCACGAAATGGAGGTACTGAGGCTAAATTCACAGATGATCGAAAAGATGACAACGAGCACTCCAGTAGTCCGGTGTTTGAATCGGATGAGGATAGCGGAGGGATCCGCAGCAAGCGTGGCAGCGAGAAGGGAAACAAAGGTTGTGGAGGTGGAAAAGTGGTTCCTGTGAAGACACCGGAAATCAAAACACCTTTGGTCGATACCCCTATCCCAAAACTTGATCCTCCTCCTGGGACGCATAAGCCCAGGCAGCATGGAACATGCGGTGTATCACCATCTACACCAGGACAGCCTGCTCTTAGTCTCCTGGACACTGAAAACGCCATGTTACCTCTTGGCAACTCCTCTTTAACCTCTCCTGTAAGCTGTTGTCCATCTATCCCAAATGCCTCAAATGTTCCTGTCCCACCTCAAACAGCACCAGTTACTACTACCGCAGTCTCAAATGGCACGCATATTCCCCCCAGTGCTCCTGTTTCCAGACCACAGCCTCCAACCACTTTAGACATCCAGCCCAGCGTTCCACCACCTCCTCCCCTGATTGCCAGAGACATCCTGATCCTTCTGGATCAAGGTGATCTTCGATTCATGGACGATAACTCAGGTGTGCTGCCATCCCCAACCATTGATGCACCTTCAACAATCTTCCCTCAACAGCCACCACCCGCACCCCAACCTTCCCCGATGAGCGACACCACACCTGTTGTAATGGCGATGGCAACCTTACCAGATGTGGCAGCCTCATCAATATCAAAAAACACTAGTTTGTCGTGCATTTCAACAGAAAGTCAATCGATTCCACAGATCGTTTATTCACCCCAGCAACAGCTTCCAGCAACAGTAGCTCTGGTTGTAGATTCGTTGTCGACACCAAAGACTGTAACCCGGGTTGCCAGGGCGGATGAGTTTCAAGTGGTGGTCAGTAGTGGTGACTTGGGGTCGTCCCAGGAATCCCAGTTGCCATGCACGACGACGACTGCAGTTTCGGACACTCAACCTGAACGGGTAAACGACGCTGGCTGTAATCTGCTAGCACCTTCTGCGTCAGCTCGGGAGTTAAGGGCTTCTCAGAGAACAAAGAGGGACCTTGTGAACTCGATCGGAAAGCGATTGAAATCGAGGGGTTCGAGGGGAAAATCAAATAAGAATCGTCAGAAGTCGAGATCGGAGAACCGTGCGCGAAAGGCTCTTCGCACCATTTCCTTCATCCTGGGAGCATTCGTCATCTGCTGGACCCCGTACCACGTGATGGCACTCATTGAAGGATTCTGTGGGGATTCTAAGGGATGTGTGAATCATCACCTGTTCTACTTTACCTATTTCCTGTGCTACGCCAACAGCCCCATCAATCCTTTCTGCTACGCGCTGGCCAATCAGCAGTTCAAAAAGACGTTCACGCGGATACTGCGTGGAGACCTTCACAGGACGTAGCGATTGCTAGTGTGTTGAACTAATCGATATTGTGTATCATATAGTATACATATACTACTCGTACAATGCCTGTGATGTTATATCGCGCCTAAACCAAGCCAGAGCAATTATATGAAGAAAAAAATGGCGCGCCCGTTTTCTGCCAATTACTGGCTATTTCACTATCAATCTGGGATCACACATACTGGGTCTTTTGTTTCCTTTCCTAGTTTATGTTCCTCATTCTTTCTTATTACTTTTTTACGTACATTCTTCCAGTTTAACCAACGTCCACCCAAGCTTTCGCTGTGGCGTCACGCAAATCATGAATCCCATTTCTGGATATTACTGGAAGTGGTTCCAAAGTGAAGGCCAAGTTGAACTTTGGTTGGACTCCACTCAATTTAATGAACTATAGTAGCTGCCACGAGAGAAGAAACTCGTAGCTCCGCCCTCGTTAGAGTGTAACAATGAACTTGGCCCAACTAAAGGGGTGGAAATACTTATAGTATGTTTTGGGTCTACGGACTGCGGGTTAGCTCGCTTGCTTGCGAGATTAAGGTATAGGTTATTTGGGGCCTCCTGGTTAAGACACTATGCTTGTGTACAGGATCCGTTAGCAACAGGATTTCTGCAGGATTTTAGACCTTGTTCATTTTACACCCTAATGTGGGCGGAGCTCCGAGTTGCTTCTCTCTCTGGCCTCGCAATACATTCACTTCAAAGTGACTCATTTAATTGTTCTTCACACAATATATTTTCCCTGGCAGTTAGTTCCTTTATTTGGAGAAATTTTGATACATTTTGAATCAAAGGATTCGCTTTGAATTAGAATTTCCTTCTATGCAATCTTTAGAGGAGTTAAGTAATCTGTTCAACCCACATGAATGGGACCCAGTTGCGATTTGCAATCGTTTGCCTTTAAATTCTAATTATAATTGGCTATATTAAAAAGGACCATGTACAGTACCCTATATATACATGTACGTACATATGTATGTATAGTAAAAGAAAAGTGGAATTTCAGGGTTTGATCAATGTTTCGAAATTGTAGACATGTTGTTGTTGCAGCTGTAAAGGTTTATGTTGAAATTCACAAGGTCTACAGAGATTACTACCTTGTACTGTGAAAGTTAGTTATGGGCTTTTTGTTACTGAGCAGTCAAGAATAAAATCCAAAATTATTTTGACATTCAGATTTTCTGCAAAGTGCAGTGTAGGTTATTACCTTTTTTCTTGGCTTATGCCCCCTCGCTTACTTTGTCACCAAATTGTAGAAATTAAACTGCACACCTTTACTCTCCTTTAATTGCGATTTTAATATAAAAAAATAATGATACACGACTTTTATTATAGTAAGTACAAATGTAATTGCTGCAAAGCAATAGATGGAAAATTTCACTTAATGGGTTCATAAGGTTGACATGCTTTATTCCCAGATTTGGATTAAATGTACACGCAACTCATTGTTATTTAAACAATGTTTGCCCCTTTTTTGTAGAAAAATTGAGACTGATAAATATTTTCATTATGTATTTTGCTGGCTAAGCCTCAAGCTTTTGCCACCTTAATTTATCGAATCACTCATGACGCAATACTGAAACAGAAGACAGCTAAGACGAATAGGCAATCTTATGGCCACATCCATAAACTAATTATACTGTACGTATTCTATAAGTTAGTGCGACTGACTCCATTTGTAGCCAGGTCCTGCTTTCAAGATGACTTTCAGGGCAATAAATAATGATTTTACTGCCTAGTGTATGTGTGTGTATGTGTGTGTGGTTTCAGCAACCTGTAATAAAAAAGATTATAGTGTATCAAAGTCTATCTCGTCTAGCAAAAAATGTTAAAGCAGACAGCCAATAATGTAATTAACGCTCATATTGGATGGCAATGATTTCACTTGCACCATTCTTTGATAAACGAATAAAAAGGGAACTAGGTGGACAAAAAGTACGCACATTCAATAGTATATTTTTGCAGTGAAAAGTGTGAATAGTGAATTTTCCACATCTTTTATATTGGCCTATACTGTTACATAGATGAAAGGTTAAAAGTATCCTCCAACTGGACGATTAAATCCTCTCCCATGAGAGTTGTGATCTAACGATGTTAATTTCATCATTCTGATTTAATTAGTAATATGTGGGACTGTCCTGTTAATTTTTCAATACAATAGAAACCTTCAAAAAGTGTTCAACGACAATTGCAACTGCTATAGACCTTGTCATGAAAGTTGGAATCCATGTCTCCTACTCCTTGGGTTCATCCGTTTTTTAAATGGGTGACTGTTTTGGCTGCGTGGTTGAATTTCACAGTGTTGTGATGACATCACAAATTGATCACCATCAGGTGCAAGAGACGAACCCAAGGAGGAGGAGCCATAGAATCCAACTTTCATGAAACGGTCAATAGTTTTATGTTATGCCGGGAAGCGAAATTTACTGATGGGCAATCCATTAGAAATACAGTCAAACCTCGATGAGACGACACCTGGATAAGTTGTTACCCTGCTTATGTTGTCCCAATCTAAGAATTCAATCTCAATAGACTTTCATGTTTAAAAAAGAAGAACCTTGGTTAAGCCGTTAACGCACTTAAGTAAGTCATCATAAATTCCAAGTCCCACCGGTGATGGCTTATCTAGGTTTGACTGTAGTATATAACTTGAAATTTGGCTTTCCTGAGACATAAAGTGGGGTATGTTGCTATTTATTCATTGTGTATCAAATTCATATCAAAAATTGGGTGCCATGAACCCGATTTGTTGAAATTACATGTAAAACATATCCAGTTTTGCGTGTCTAATTGCCAGCTCTGTAGCTAAATGGATCTGCACCAGATCTGTATTGCAACTTCAGATCTGGCCTGATGTTAGATCTACAGATATTAGATGTGACTTTACAATTCAGATCTGCACAGGAGAAGCTTTTCCATAAGGGTAACAATTGGAAATTAAAATAACAGAAGAGCTGTACGCATTCGGCTTTACGCGGACGTCATGCCCAAAGAAAATCAAATTTCCTATTCGCTCTTTATACCCTGCAGATGATAATTAAGGTCAATTTTGTCTAGTGCGTACCTTTTGTCCAACTGCAAATTGCAAATAAGTGGCAGAAATCGAGCGTCGTCTGTAAAATGTGCTGCCTCGTGGCGTAAACAATAGTAATTCGGCTACAATATCACAGAGGACTATAGTACCTTGTGTCGTTCACTGTTATAGAGAGGGTTATTCCCACATATGTATAGCTATCTCACAACCTATAGCTATACTGAAAAATAATGTCTTCGTTTATATTTAATAATAATTAAACAGGCTCCGCTTTATTTGCTCCGTAAACGTTAACCTACATGTAACACAAGTTACATTCGTGCGCACATGGACCAACAACGAAAACCTACTACTTTATATAGTAGATATTGCTGTTTAAAAAAACATAGTTTAACCTGTAATATAGTCTGTAATAAGAGGATTCTATTTGATTATGCTCAAACAAGTGAGCATTTTTGCAATATACGTGGAATTGCTTACGTTAGTCATTTTAGTCATTTTCCAGTTGCGCTTGTTCATGACCAACCATAGGGTGTCTTAGCATCGTTCATAGAGTTGTAAAAGCTGTTATATACTCATATTCAACTTACTTGCTGGCAAGCAACTTCAATTTACACCTGTAACTGCCTATTGTCAGTATAGCTGATCGATGCGGCTTATGTGTATATACTCTGTCTCAACTCAAGCTTGCAGAAAATGCACTATATAGTCATTTGCTACTCAAGGTGATAGTAATTCTTATTGGCTGTCGCCTTTTCACAACCTTTACGTTATTATACTGGTCCTCAAAGAAAGTAGTTCCCTATGTTTAGCAATAGGGAATAGCAATGACGCTATTGCGCGTGGAGTTGGACGAAAAAGTTCATTCTTCCGCAGTTGCAATAGATGATGAAATAATGTCACCTTTACTTGCAATCGAGTATAGTAAGTATCCATTCAATAAAATAAATCTATGAGAAACTGTTTAAGTCGTAATTTATGAAGCCATAGCTCATTTCCATGAAATTACTGCCTGACAATTGTATTTTCTGCAAGATTCCTTAATTTGAGTGATTACAGAGCAGTTGTCTTAAACATTTTTAATTTCCAGGTAAAGTGTGAGCTAATGTACGCACAATAATAAAGGGTTCCTAGCCAGAGACAATAGTGATGGATGGCAATTGTGATGGAAAAAATGTGTTGTTCAGCGATCGGAATGTGTTATCTGTGTAGTAAACAACTATGTCAGTTCATGAAACGTATAAACATCTGTGCACTGTCAATCATTTGTGGTTTGTGTTTGGTGGAAGGTTGCTGAAGTTGGCTTACTGCAAGTACAGAAATTTTTTTCTCTTGCAGTGCTGCAACAGGTCTGCATGTGAAACAATTACTGTCCTTTCAAAGAAAGATTGAGCTAGGACGTCGCCTATTTGATGTTTTGAAGGGGTGCACGGCTGCAGGTGCGCAGGCTATGACGTGTAATGACGACTGCCTCAAACTGCAACCGTACACCCCTTCAAAACATCAAATAGGCACCATCCTAGCTCAATCTTTCTTTGAAAGGACAGTGCACACCTGCGACAAGCCTGCAATATGCCTGCAATATGCCTGCTGCATACTTTAAAGTATATGGTAATTTGCATGAAGTCTGCAGCAAGTCTGTAGCAAGTCTGTGGCAAGCCTGTAGGAATGTATTTCTGCAGCAATTACCACATAAGCTGTACATTATCTACACGATAAATTCTTTGCTCGACTTCCTGCAGTTTGTCATGTAATTAAAGTACGCAGCACGCATATTGCAGACTTGCAGCAGCCATGTATCATGTGTGTAATCGTTTCACATGCAGACCTGCAGCTGCTAAGAAAATTTCTGTAAGGGTATAGCAAGTTAGTTGAATTTGAGTATAGTTGCGATGCCACGTAATAATAAGAAAATAGTATGCCACAATCGCATTTAAAACCAAACCATTACATTGAATGTTACTGCAAAAAATTTGATCAATATTGATTTTACTGATTTTCATGTCTGGTGACTTGAAATTTAACACCATAACATGTCCCAAACTTTTTGGCCTGTTTGGAAGCTGCTACATTTCATTCATTAATTCATGATTATATTTGAGAGGTTTGCTCAAATGTAAAATCAAGTTTGTGAAATCTAATTTTGCTGCTGTTTAATATTGAAAGCAGCCGTTGAGTTATTGCTTATTTTCATAATTTTAAATAATTTTCAACCAGGTACAGGTGTCCAAGAGCTTACTGAATGATGTCATGCATATGCGTTTTTATTTATATTTATTTATGCATGTATGCGAAGAATGTTAATGGTCTATTTAATTTTTGCATTGTCTGAAATTTGTAAACTTTAATTATACTCACAATTGCGATTCGGTTTTATTCGCTCGTACATACAGTAATTATGTAGTTATATATACCTGAGATAATTATCATTGTTTGTGCTATTAATTGAACCGCTGTTTTTACTGGAAAGTTGTTGAGGTATATAATACATGTTAGATTTTTTGCGCATCATTTACTTAATTAATTCGTTTAAGAGCATATATAGATCTCTCCCTGCCTGAGATTTATAACTGTATATGAAGAGTTTTGTTGTACAATTGCAAAAATTTTAGCAGTCTGTTTTTTGTCGCCTGTTTTAGATACATTTTCAAAACGGGACACTGACACTGAATTTTGCGCAACACTCGGCGACCTTCGGCATTTGCAACCTACATCATCAAAGTCTACATTTATAATTATGTGACTTCAGCTGAAATATAATTAGAGGGAAAATGCAATTCATTATGGACTGAACTCAAGCAACTGCGGAGTTATCTGGCAGATTTTTAATACAGGTAAGTTTCTACAAGGTTTTATATTATTTCTATCACAGTATATATCGAGTTGCATTATTTTGATTACAATTTAGAAGAACACGTGGTTATTATGCAATTATGTTACAGACTGCCATGATCAGTGTGAAAAATTCAAAATGGCTTACATATATTTTGTGTTTTTGGTAGCCTCATGAAGGCAAAGCAATTCACAATTGTTATATCCTGCTTCGTAATATATTGCCTTTACCTAATTATTTATTTCCCTGATTAACGATGGCACGAAAATTTTATGCACGCAAGTTTGTCAAAAGCATTTATTACTGTTGCTGATTTATCGACTATAAATCCTGGTAGTGGAAAAGTGGTCCTTGACCATCCATATTGGAAAACAATCAACTACAAAACGATTTTGTGCATGGGAATTGAAGTGGAACTATAACTAATGATGTAGTGAGATATAATGGGAAATTATTGATTGAACCAAGGATTGAACGACTAAAATTTTATAGTGGACATGTGATTTAACAACTGAACTTTGATATAGTGGATCATTAATTTCATTGCAATTCCCATAAAGTATGATTATCTTTTAGTGGTACAGTGAAACTTGTCAAATTGACCTCCCTTACAAGTTGACCGGATTTTTTTGGAACCGTGAGTGGTTAACAACATACAAAGTTTCCAATGGGAAAATGAGTGAAGTTTTCCTAATTTTCAAATACATTATATCGAATTAGAAATATTGGAATTGGTTTTAATGAAGGCTTAAATAATAATCGTAATTAGGGAATATTATTGAATGAGTGGTAATCTCATAATAACACTGTGTTCCTAAGCTGATGGTGGTCAGTGTGCGCATGCGCGTCATTGGGTTGTTCAGCCGCCATACTTGAGCATACTTGAATATTTGACAACGTGGGATTTTCATGGTTGAGGTGTTTTCTTGGAATAGTTTTCCAGTTAATATATACAATACTGATATATAAGGTACCATTCGTTCACAGTGACACTGATAAGGTCAATCCCTGAAGATATATTTTATTTTATGATGAAATCCGGGAAAATGTTTCCTTTCTCCTGATTTTGCTTCTTTATTGTGTGGCCCTAAGCCAATTGAAGTGGTTCCATTGTTGGTTTTGCGACGACAGAGAGGATTACTGGCACAAAATCTCGTTTGATTTGCGATTGTTGACTCTAATAACAACGTTCTTAACGAAGAATAGGATGTGGTATATGTCAGCAGATTAACGATTTGGCCTTTGTTTCCCAGAGTAGAAGTGTCCATCCGAGGAAAAATTGCGAAAATCACGAAACTTTCCAAACAACTTGCCACTCTATATTTTTTTTTATACTGGACGTTAACAATTATTACAGATCTATTAGCATATTAAAATATATGCTTATAATCAAGTGCATTCATTTTGAATAGTAATTATTTTTAGATGGCATTTGGAAGATAGCTTTTGTGATGTATGTATAGCAATATACATTTAATGAAGATTAATGAACTATTGCTGAACAGGATTTTAAAAAGTTGTCAGTTGGATAATTTGCTTTTAAAATCATTAATAAACATTGGAGTCGTGCATGATTTTTGAAAGATAACTTTTTGCACTGTTTGTATAGTAATTTAATTAATTAGGATGAACTATTCTTGAACCTGATTTAAAATTTTGACAGCTGCATAATTTACTTTTAGGATCACTAATTTATTTACGCATTTGATTTGTGAATGTTTTTGGCTACTTTTTTTTAAAACCAGGATTGTTATATATAATTTTAAGTTGTGCATAGTAATAGTAAATATCAGTATTCAAAGATGTGGTTCAGCTTGGAAATTGAACATTGCTAAAGTTTTATTTCGAGATTTAAAGTTTTATTTTAAACTTTTAAGTGGAAAATTTCTAAATAGATTTCTAAATAGATTTTTATATACCCTTATGCAAGATTAATTTTGATAAGGTTTTAAGAGTACATACTATATTTTGGCTTATAATCTTATCTTTTTGTCCTTATATTTATTTGAAACATTCATATATGTGAGCAGATACATACTTTTCGGCAAAATACAGAGCAAATTGCATTTAATTCCTATTTAAAGACTTTGAAAGGAACAAATAGGAGTCTAATCTATCTGAAAAGAGTAAATGAGGTACCACCCATCCTCAAATTTTGCATGCAAAGTAGGAAGAGATTTCCTTCGGTTAACTGAAGTTTAATTGGGGCACAAATCTGTTGCTTGAAATTTATGATGGCCACTGCATAGCAGATAAGGCAGAGAATCACGAAAATTAGCTTATATTCAAATATATTAAAATGCAGCCACGAAATAAAAATTCCTGCAAAAGTTGCAGCAGTTGGCAAAATGTGTCATCATTGAATTACTGCTTTCATAAAAATGCATGCAATGTACTATTATAAATTATAAAATTTTGAAAAATGTATTGTCAAGCGTTAGAATAAATGTACACATTGTACAGCATTTAATTATCTCAAACCACTTTGAAAGTAAGTTATAGTAACTGAAATCTTTGTCACAATTTTTGTTTGAAGCAACATAAGACATTTAATTAATATGCAATTGCATATTCATGGAAAAATGAAATAAGGTTGAGGAGAATGTTTTATGTGAAAATGCAGCTAGTATACCATACTTTATGAAATACTAATACAAGTTTTATAAAGCAAGGTCTATACATTTATGCATTTATGTATTTATATACGTGCTGAACATGCAGAACTTGCATTGAGATGTTTTGACTGCAATTAATTACCAAGCTGCTGTCTGCATGATTTACAGTTCAGCTGTGTCAGTTGTAAACTTATTTAAAAAGTGATTTTGCATACGCCCCTATTTTTATAAATTAAGATGTTCATCCTTGCAATGCATCATTCCTATAGACTCTGTCACGAACTTCATTATTTCAAAGAATTTATGCCACAATCAAACCCTGAAAACATACTTGAACTTGCTTTCTTCCAATGATTTTTTTTTCAGATCATTTTCAAATAAATATTGTGGTTACAATAATGTAAGCTGCTGCGCAACATTATAATAAGCAGGTTACATGTTTGTTTTTCTGCAATGCAGCACCTACTTTCTAAAAATCTAGCCTATAAGTAACCCCTGGAGGTGATTGTATTGAAAATGCTGAATTATAAATATAAAGTATAAATGTATAGAGCCGTTTGTGGTCAAGTTTCTATGCCACATGTAATTTATGGATTTTGTAGTGAATTGGGTTGCTTCATTTTCTAGATGTTGTGGTATTATATTGAGGCAACTCTTATTTTTATAAGACCCAGATTTCCGTTTTAAAAAGTGGTTAAGCACGACATCGGCACTTAACCTTCTTGTATAAGCAAATGCATGAAATAACGAGGTAATTTTCATGCTCTAAATAAAACCCTGACTGGGTAACTTGTTTTTAATATTCAAATCGATCAATATCCCTTTAAACTTTCTGTATTGCACTAATACTGCTTAAGGTGGAACATCAAACCGGTTTTAGGGACGATACGTGCCAACAGGGGGCGCCCTGGTGGTGACTGTGTGCATTTTACTGGATGCATCACAGTTGTCAACTTTTAAAATCTGCAATAAATGTATGGCTGAGTTTAGAGTTGAGATAAAAATTGAACAAGCCAGACATGATTCCGTACTATAATTTGGTTGCAGTTTCGTTTTTGGGCGAGGTTTAGATTTTTAGCGAAATATTCTGAAATATGTGCAGGATATTCTGATTTGAATATATGTATTTGGGAAATCATGAAAAATCAGGTGTTGCAGTCACGCAGCTGAGATTTTTCATGCTTGTTTAGTGGTGGGCTATGCATCTGTCGTGATCATTTTTTTCCCGCTATTTGGTGTACCTAGTTATTTTGGAATTAAGTTCAAAAGTAAATGTCATCAAAAATGAGGGGTTTAAATAATTTACCTGAATTGTAACAATGGCGATTTCAAGAGAAACACAGTCTTATAGACAAAAATCCTGCAATTATTAGAATTCCGAATCTGGTATCGGAATCAACCCAGCTGTCACGGTTTAGGAGATATTCGACTTTCAGTGGAATCATTCAAAGCGAAGCTTTTTTGCATTTAGCTGTCATGGTTTAGGCGCGCAAAACAGGGCTTCGGAGTGCCTCAATCTGCATAAAACCGATACAGCCTTATTGGAAAAGTCCTCAGGATTCCTAATCACTACCCATAATCGATCCAGCTGTTACGGGAAAGGATTTACCAAAATCGACTTTCGTTGGAGGCTGCAAAGCGAAGCGTTCTGCAGATGGTCCATTTTTAAGATTTGCCATGCGAAACGAAGCATTTAGGATGCTCCTATCTATACAAAACCAACATTTACTTATAGTAAAAATACTCAGGAATCCGAATCAGTCATCGGATTCGACATTGCTGTCACGGTTTATGAGGTTTTCAACTTTTTAGTGGATGCGAAGCTTTAGCAGATAATCGAATGTTCACTTTAGCCATGCAAAACGATAATTCATTGTGGTTCAATCTGCACTAAACCAGCATATTGTGAGAGGAAAAATCCTCAGGATTCCGAATCTGTATTCAGAATTGAAAATATCTGTCAGGGTTTAGGAGATATTCGACTTTTAGTGGAGGCATTCAAAGTGAAAATTGATTGCGCTTAGCTGTCATTGTTCAGGTGCAAAACAAAACGGCTCCGGAGTGCCTCGCTCTTTATAAAACCGACACAGTCTTGTTGGAAAAGTTCTCAGGATTCCGAATCACTATCCATAATCGTTCCAGCTGTCACGGGAAAGGATTTACCAAAATCGACTTTCTTAGGAGGCTGCAAAGCAAACCGTTCTGGAGATGGTCCATTTTTAAAGGTGAACTGAAATGGTTTTTGACAAGCCAATTTTCTTCAATAAACATAAAGAAGAAGTAAAAAGAAGCTGTT
>JAQFZQ010001505.1:0-19090 GCA_034696005.1 Glomeris marginata | reverse complement strand
TTGCATTTAGCATAAACAATTGAATACTATTTTACATTCAGCTTTACGTTATACTGTAAAACCTGTGAATAATGGAATCTTGGGGGACCCGAAAAACTTTCCACCTTTCACAAATTTACGGATTTGTTAAAAACGTTTGTCATGCCTGGAAAATGTGACTATTATTTTCCACCATGCATAAACACGTTTCACTGTAATTAAATAATATAAATGCACATAATACATATGTAAGAAATACCGCAAAATACATACATAATGCAATCGGGTTGTGTATAAAAAACATAAATATTCACAGCATCCTAATCAAATAATTGTAAACTACTCATCACAACAAACAAAATAAATCCCCGTTGTCTGGATGGATACTTATCCCAAGTTATGAAAGTTTTCGAAGTGATATATTTTTCCCAAATTAAATACACAAACGTGAAAAAGCGTTTGGAGGTTCTGCTAGATTCTAGAGGCTAGCTTGAAGCTAGAACCTGTTCATCAGCGAGTTAGCATAGTGGGTAGGGTGTCAGACTTTGGATTGGTGGTTGTGGGTTCGCGCTTGGTCCTGGGGTGCAGCTTGTTTTCTCAATACCAGATCAATTAATAAATTTCCTACTCATTTATATGGCTATACCCCAAACCTACCGCCTTCTGTATGGGAGGGGGGTTATGTGAAGGCAATTTCTATCGCATTCTCTCCATTCGATTTGAATTTCGATATTTTTTTCTTTTATTGTTAATAAATTTGCGAGTTTCACTAGTGCCCTATACAACTAATTTCCCTAAAAAAATATCCAAGTGCAGACTAAAACACTGACTGGTTTCCCAAATGTTAAAGCTGAACCGACATAATTTTGTACCCTGAAACGTTGCGAGATTGCAAACATTCACACAGTTAATTCATTCGTGGAAATGTTTTAATGAGTTTTCAATTTCTGGTATTAATACACTATATGTATGTATAAAAATTAAAATGGAAATGTTCTTTAAAATGGTGTTTTATCACACAAATCATGACATTTAGCTTAATATGGTCATGACAATCCTGATAAAGTCATGGTATTTTAGATTCGAATACTAGTAGCCGCCCAGTTAATACGTATTAACTACGTAAAAGTGGTGAATCCAATATCCAAGAAATGTATGGTATATTTTAAAATATTTGAATCACAAATGCCGACTAGCAATGTCATTTTTCTACCCATGAACAATTGAATTATGATTTCCCAAACTATTATACAGTGACCCAAAATATTGTTCATATAATTGGATGAAATTAGAACTTTGTACATTAATCTGTGATGGAATTCACTTGAACTTTGGAAGTAATTACATACATATGTACAACTACAGTGCAAAAGTTTAGCAAGATGTGAGTTTGAGGTTGCAGTGGCTGAGACAAAGGTGTATAACTTTGGGATGGAATGGGATAGGCAATTTGAACACTTAAATATTGAATCTGCAGGATATATTCATAAAGTTGATGTCAAAGTGCACTTTGTAAACCTAAAGGTTATGCGAGAAAAAATTGTGCAAAACATGTATACTCGTTCGCAGTCCAAGGTTGCCAAAATGCTCCCCTTTATAAAAGTAGACTTGCTGAAATTTCCCCGCTTGTTTCTGTTTAGCGGCGGCGAGTCCACTTTCACCCTAAGGGGAAGGGACCATCGCCGCAACACAGAAACAAGCGGGGAAATTTTGGCAACCTTGCACTGCGAACGAGTTACATCGTTTCAAAAGTATAGCAAGTTGTGAACTTTGTTTCAGAAGTTTAGCAAGTTGTCTGTATTTCTCCGTTGAAAAGCACAATTTAATTATCTGTACCATGGTTTATGTATTGACTAGGGCTAAAATACATCGCAACTGAAAGGTCAATGATTGGTAAAATGTGTTGCTCAGTGACAAGGCTGTTTCGTTTGTTATACACAGTTGCGATGTATGTATTTTAGTCCAATTTATTCAATATCGCCGTTGCTTCTTAATTAGAAGTACATTTAGTGTGGCATCACATGCGGTATGCAGGCTTCAAAGCCCATAACCGGCCAGTCTGCTACATGTCACCGTTGTGGACATGCATTTCTCAAGTATTATGGACTACATACTTTCATAAATATGAGCTGTAGCAATTCATTTCCTAAAAACTATATTTGTAAGTTTGCGAAGATCATGCAGAGTTGACTATCTGTGGACTCCCAGAGCGGTTCCTTGCGCTCAAAGTGTTCCCAACTTCTTAGAACTGTTTTAAACATTTTCTTACCGTCGATTCGTATTTGCAAAGGTGTTCCACTATTTTTGCCATCAATGTTTTGCTGTCTGTTCATTGTTAAATTATATACTGCTTTTTAGAAAAAGTGGGTCAATCTGTTTGCACATTTTGATGAACTAATGAAGCATTGACCTAGTCAATACACAAACCATAGTACAGATAATTAAATTGTGCTTTTCAACGGAGAAATATAGACAACTTTCTAAACTTCTGAAACAACTTTCACGCCTTTCTAAACTTTTGAAACGAAGTACATGTGTTGCACAATTTTTCCTAGCATCACCTTTAGGTTAACAAAATGCACTCTGGAATCTACGTTATGCATATATCCTGCAGATTTAATGTTCAATTGTTCAATTGCCTATTTCCTTCCATCCCCAAGTTATAAGCATTCTTCCATGCCACTGCACCCCAAATCCACAAACTTTCTAAACTTATGAAATGTAGTTGTATATCCCCCAGAAATAGCTTCCATAAAATTGCATCCTGCATTCAACACTTCTCTGGTGTGTGTCTTGCGTGCTATTTACAATGCAGAATAAATAGTAAAGTTCTTCAACATCTATTGGTCGAGGTTCATAGCATAAGCATCTGGGATGAGCTTGCATGGCATCTAGTACGCACAGTGCATATAATCCTCTATGGAATATGCTCAAGTTGAATAGTGATGTTTAAGTTGATGAGATATAGTTATTCATTCAGTTTTTAAGTTCTTACTGCTCAAATGCTGCGCGGCCAATCCCAATTATGAGCCATCTTGTGGTGTCATATAATGTCATCACGATCTGCCAAAGTTCTGATCATTTTTAGTGATCCTGCATATTGCACAATGTCAGATATTTCCTCAAGAAGGTTGTTTGCTTGTTTAACTGATGTAGCACCTTGAAACTAGAAAAAAACATTACATCCACTACAATCCTCAATCAACAGCCATATTTACTTACATTCTTCATCTTTTCTTCTTTAACTTCGCATTCTGGAAGGCATTCAATAGGTATTTTAACTGCAACTGGTCCACAAACTAGTGCTTCATAAAATTCCTTCGTGAGAAACTGTGGTGCGGGCTCACCGTGCACTAGTGTCATTGCAAAAGCATGCCAGCCGAATAGTATTCGTCTCCTTGAATGTCTGCAACATGAATTATTTCACTGTACATAACTTTGTGTAGATAGACATTTGATTGCAGTTACCACTCGAAAAACTATTTTGAAACTTGCGGTGTAGTGCTTAGTCCAGTCATTAGGGACATTAAAAAGGCGTTTCCATGCAAAAGGTCGTGGAGTTTTGAAACTTTGCAGGATTGTAGATTTGCTGGTCCTAATTATAGTCCTAAGTTTGCGACCTCGAGCGACCGCCGCTCGCACCGCCGTCTTGAAAAAAATGGCGTCCAAAGTCATGTTTTCTTATATAACTCCGTTTCTGCAGGTTTTAGAGAAACGTTTTTAAATTGTAAATTGAAGAGCATATTATGTGCAACAATATTGCTCCTATACACTGTTTCGTGAAACTAATAGTTTCCGAGTTACAGGGCCGACAATGAGGTCAAAGTTTGCAAAATTGCAAATTTGCATGCTATTTTTGCAAATGAGCGTACCTAATGTAGTTTTATGAAAAAGGTATTAAAAAGTAATGCTTCTATTAACATATTTCCACACCACCCATGAGGTAGACTTGAGCAGCACTTTTTTTACCGCGGTGTCCATGGTAGGCCTAATGATCCAAATTTACTTTTTCAAATAAGTGCTGTTTTTCAGTGAATGCATAGTATTAAAAGCATTTGTCACACTCTGAATTGCTAAAGATTTTCCAGCCACTGAACTTTCTAAAAAACGAAACTATATGGCTGCAGCCATGGGATGGGCCAGTGGGCGAAAGAGCTATGGCAAATGGTGTAGGAAAAGTGGGTGGGGCTCTTATGAGAGCTATGGCTAATCCTGCTATCCATTTCACTTAATATGTACGCTTTGTTTTGCACTGCACGATGTCCCTGGTTCACTGTCTGGAGAATCCTGTTCGTCTCCCATCTCCTCCAACACGTACTCCAAAGAATCAAGAACGTCACCAGCCTCGAACGGTTCTTCGGGGTCAGAAACTGCTACCACATCAGGAATGTTTTCACATATTGTCACATTACAATAGAGACACAACACTGATCACTTTAAGCCTGTATTTCGATATCCACACACTCCTACACAACCTTTTTTACATTTGCAAAATATATCAATTTTAGAATACTGTCGGTGGCTGCTTCTGACAGCGCAACTTCGAGCCCACGGTGTAGTATTAGGTTAGGTGGTGCAACTCCCCTTTCCCGCTATGGAACGAGCAGGAATAAATAGTATGGGTTTCTTGCGGCCGCCGCCAGGTGGCGCTTTAGTTTCCGCGGGTTACTAATGCCACTAATGCCCAGTGGGTGCCGACTTTTTGTACCTGATATAGAGGACTGCAAGCTGAGTTTGGGTATTTTGACGGTTGTGTTATTTTATCTATGTACTAGTGTTCAATGAGCATTGAAAGAGAATGTTTGTTGATTTCAGGAAACATTATTTGTGCACGGTATTTCCACAATTTTGGAGTGAACGAGGATCAAAATTATTTATAATCAGGCAAATACGAGTATAATATCAGCAATTTATGGGATTATATATTCCTAGCTAACTTATAAAAAAATACAATAATTACAATAATATAATGTGTCCTACAGACTGCATTGAATTTAAATATTTTACAGAGACCAAGTCAAGTTAGTTTTCATTCGTTAAAAAATTACGAAATAAATAAAAAATAAATAAAAAACGAACTCGTCTTGGTTCCTGTAAAATGAATGCATTAGTCAAGTTAGTTTTTATTGACTAACAAAATAACAAAAATTACAAAATAAATACAAACTAACTTGTCTTGGTTCCTGTAAAATGAATGCATTAGTCAAGTTAGTTTTTATTTACTAACAAAATAACAAAAACTACAAAATAAATACAAACGAACTTGACTAGGTTCCTGTAAAACATTTAAATTCAATAGGGTCTGTAGGTCAGATTTTATTTGTTTTTATACATTTGTGTCTAAAGTACTTTAGTCACAAATGTACATTTGTTGATTTGTTGATTTCAGGAAACTTTATTTGTGCACTATGATTTGGACAATTTTGGATTGAGTGAGGATCAATTACAGTATAATCAAGCAAGTATATATGTCAACAATTTATTGGATTATATGATTATTCATTCCAAGCTAACTTGTAGTTTAAATTGAACAATAATTACAATAATATAACCTGACCTACAGACCCTTATTGAATTTCATTATTTTACAGGGACCAAGTAAAGTCAGTTTTAATTTATTAAAAAAGTTGCAAAATAATTAAAAAACCATCTCGACTTGGTTCCATTAAAATATTGAAATTCAATAGGGTCTGTAGATCAGATTTTATTTGTAATTAATGCATTTGTGCCTAATATACATGCATACATACAGGAAATTATAAAGATGGTTTTTATTTATTTGGTTATTTTGTTAATAAACAATAACCAACTTCACCATTGAATTTCAATATTTTACAGGAACCAAGTCAAGGTAGTTTTTTATATTATTTATTTTTAATTTTGTATTAATTTTGTTATTTTGTTCATTAACAGTAATCAAATTGACGATTGATTTTCAATATTTAACAGGAACCACGTCATGTTAGTTTTTTATTTATTTTGTATTTTTTTCAAATGAAAACTAACTTGTCTTGGTTCCTGTAAAGTGTTGAAATTCAATAGAGTATGTATGTCAGATTATATAATTATTACTGTCATTAATGTTTCTTTTAAACTAATAAGTTATATTAACTAGGAATTTAACATCCAATAAATTCTCAATATGCTTGCCTGCCAAAAGTGTGCGAATCTCAGTGGGCACAAATTAAGTTTACTAAAATCAACAAACTAAAGTAAACTTTAACAATATGTATGCATCCTTTTTTAAAGCTCATTGAAAGCTAGTATCTAGATAAAATATTTAATCTCGATCGATCGCATATGAAAAACCTGAAAAATGGTGGTAATCAGATTGCATTAGTAACCCGCGGAAACTGAAGCGCCACCTGGCGGCGGCCGTACGAAACCCACACTACTTTCCCCCTGTGTGTAGGGGAGTCGCACCAGCTAACCTAATACTACACCGTGTTTGAGCCCGTGCCTCGATTTCTGCCAGCCATACATTTAAGGAGTTCTTTCACTGCCACACCACATCGTGACTTGGTGGTGCACTCACACACTGCTGCCTTGCAGCATCTCTTGTTGATGGCAGGGATGCAAGATTAAATTTGTTCTTAGACACAGACTTTGCAAAATTTTGTTTGTGAAGGGTATCCAATGTGGTCTTTGGAGACAATCAACCATACAGTGCCAATAAGAACGCTTCATCAGCTGCTGTGATTGCATCTATATCTGCTTCGATTTTCCTTGTTTAAAGAGAGCAGAGGTGGTGTCACAACCACTGGTTGCATGTAAAAACAAAATGTTTTTCACAATACCTTCTTTATACTTCAGGCTTCGTCAAGAATAAAGTATTTCTGCAACTTTTTCTTTTGCCAGTTTCAGCATACAAATATTGGTATGATCTCTAACTTTTGCTGTTGCTTGACACCATAGCAAGTTTCCACGACCTCGAAGCAGATATAGATGCTATCGCAGCATCTGGTGAAGCGTTCTTATTGGTACTCTATGGTGGATCGTCTCCAAAGGCCACATTGGATTCCATGCCCTTCGCTACAAACATTTTGCAAAGTTGGTGTCCAAGCACCAATTTAATCTCGCATCCCTAAAATCAACAAGAGATGCTGCAAGGAAGCATTGTCTGCTAGTGTACCACCATGTCGCGATGTGGTGTGGCAGTGAAAAAGTTCCTGAAAAGTATTGCTGGCAGAAATCAAGGCATGGGAGTGAAGCTGTACGCGCTACATCAGAAGCAGCCCCCGACAGCATTCTAAAATTGATGTCCTGCAAATGTAAAAAAAAATGTGTAAGAACGTGACCATGTCAAAAAAAAAACTGGCTTAAAATGCTCTGTGTTGTGTCAATATTGTAATGGGGCAACATGTGAAAACATTCCTGAAGTGGCAGCAGATTCTGAACCCTGAAGACCCGTTAAAGGCTGTTTACGTTCTTCGTTCCTTGGAGTACGTATATTGGAGAAGACAGGAGACAAACATAATTCTCCAGACAGTGAACCAGGGACAATGTGCAGTGGAAAACAAAATAAAACGTACGAGCAAATTTGTTGCGTGGATTAGGCCTACCAGGCACACCACAGTAAAAAACGTGCCACTGAACTCTCTCATGGGTGGTGTGGAAACGAGTTGAAATAAGCATTAGTTTTTAATACTTTTCCTTAAAACTACATTAGTAACACTAATTTGCAAAAATAGCAAGCAAATCCTGCTTAATACAACAATATTACAAACTTTGCCATCGTTTTCGGTCCTGTAACTCGGAAACTATGAGTCTGATAAAAATATGTATAGAAGCAATATTGTAGCATATAATATATTCTTCAACTTACAATTTAAAAAGTTTTTTCTAAAACGTGTAGGGACTGAGTTATATAAGAAAAACTGATTTTAGGCGCCATTTTTGCAAGATAGCAGCGCGAGCGGCGGTCGCTCGAGGTCGCAAACTTAGGACTATAATTAGGACCAGCAAATCTACAATCCTGCAAAGTTTCAAAACTCCACGACCTTTTGCATGCCAAAAGTACCTAATGACTGGACTAGCTCCAACATGGCCGTAGGAAGATAGAAAAGTTTGGGGGGCCAGCCTACAATAATAAAAGTACCCTTTTTTCAGAAGGAGTACTCCAACTTTCTCTTCCTCCACTCGACACACTGTGTGACCTCCCTCCCTCTTTCAATTTGTTTAATGTCCATGTAACTTCCTCCGCTTCTCTCATGTCCTCTTTCCTAATCTCCTTCACCACCTTGGTTTCTTGATCCTCTCCTCCTGTATCTGTTTGTTCACTTGTCATTCTTTGTCTCAATCCACTCAATCTCCACTATAACACAGACCAACAGTGCAAAATCCTCTTTTTAACATTTTCTCATCGACTTGATCGACCCCCTTTAATCAAAAATTTTCCACTTATCTGTGGCTTTTAGCTATACTCACGCCACAGTAATTGTTCTGATACCCAATTAAAGGATTAGCGAATTGCTCTTTTGTTCACCAATTAGTCCCGAGGGGTAACGCCTTGGTTGAACCAATGAGCTGGTGTTGAACCAATGAGCTGGTGTTGAACCAATGAGCTGGTTGAACCAAGGTTGAACGCAGGTGTTCCCCCTCGGGACTAATTGGTGAACAAAAGAGCAATTCGCTAATCCTTTAATTGGATATCAGAACAGTTACTTCGGCGTGAGTATATTATATTATCTAGCAACGTCCTTTTTCGTCTTAATCCTGTCCCGTCCGCATAAATTCTGTGTTATCTCTCTGCTGTGCAGGTCTGCTACCGCTACCACTACCGCTCCCGTCTCGTGTTGCTCTCTCTCGTCCGTTTTCTGCAGTTCTCTCTCGGCCGTTTTCTGAAGTTCGCCCGTTCTGTGTTTTTATTCTTCTCTACACTTTCTTTTCTTACTACACACCCAGATCAATCTTCCGCAATTCTGCGTATAGTATTGTTCGTCCAGTCCTGCATCTGAAAGTGTGCCACGTCGTGGGCCACACCCGTCTCGTCTGGCTCTGTCACGTCTTGTAAAACTTTCAACAATCTCCTTTTTCCCCTTCAGCTTTCCTTAAATCCTTGTACTTTTATTATTTCCCCTTATCCTCTTACTCTCCATCTAACACTTGAATTCAGACTTTATTAATATGCCATTAATTTTTACATCTGCTTTGCGGATTTTTTGCATGACGTCATTGCATTCATGCATATGCAAAGTACTTACATTTATTATGTATTTTGGACACAATTGAAAGACGTTAAGTTACATTTAAAATAGTTTGGGGCAAAGGAGGAATTGGGGAGAATCAATTGTTTGCGGACGAGCATTTAATTTTAAAATTTAAGATATTTGTCATGAGACAATTTTTAAAAAATATTGTTTTATAACTTCTATGCGTACTACAAATTTTGCCTCGGAAGGACGTTGAATTGACTATGGATGAAGTTGGGACGAGATTGCCAATGGGCAGGTCGTATGACACAACTGGATGGGTACAGTAGTTATGTGGCGGTTGCCACTTGGTAAAGTTCCTTTGCGATGGCCGATGCTGTGGAGGGGTCGTCGAGTCTGGTTAAACTAATCTGGGCTTCTTACGCGCATTATTTATGCCCGGAGGTGTATGCACAGGTCTCTTGGCACGAAGGGTAGTGGTGTTGTAGTGTTGGAGTGGCTTGGCCTTTGCTTGGCGCCTCTTCTGTCTTTTGCATTGCTTGTCAGCATCGAACTGCAGCCAGTGCTCTTCGATGTAATCCGAGATCCGTTTGCCTTCGATGAAGAAAGGATAGCTATTTTCATGCTGCCATTTAGCAAATGATTTGTAAAGATCGCGTTCCACCCATGGAAGGCGTCTCAGAATAACTTTCCTGTCTTTATCCTCCTGCAAAAGGGTGCCCTTACGGTTAAAATACCTGTTCTTGTCGGAACTTTTGTTGTCCATCTCCAGAATCTTTTCAAACAAGTTTTTCCATGCTGATATCTGTTTTAGTATTGGATCTGCGTCAAGTGCAAAATCCGTCAGCCGGTCCACTTCACGCTCTTGAGCGTGAAGTAACTCTGCGGTGTAATTATATTTGTAGAATAGTTTGAATGTTGCGTGTTGTTCATCATCATACAACGCAATGGTCCTAAAGATGCTCAATTTCTATTCTGATTTGTTGAACAAACGTTTGGATATGTTGTATCTTCAAGTGTTCGCAATGCGCAATCTCCGATTCCAGTAGTTTTAGGGCAGTTGGTGTCGAATCCTTATTAGTTGCCATAAAGCCGTCTCAAAACTTCAGGTCTAATTTCAATCGTAACCAATGGTGGCTTAATTTTTTCGGAGGTTATAGCCCACCTTTTGATTTTCTTGAAGCGTTGCTTTGAGCTTCGCTAGCAGTTCTTCCAGTTTGCTAATATTGTCAGGGAGAAACAGGATATCCGCAATGTTGCCTGCGAAGATATCCTTTTCGAATTCAAATGCATTTAATGTAATTTGTGGGTAATGGAGATCCACGTTGTTGACCTGTTGAGAAGGGAATGTCCCAAAGTGTTATTACTCACCATGCATTCACACATGTAGAATATTTTTCCATTTATAACCAATTATAGGTGGTAACTAGATCTAAACATAAGGTTTCCTCAATTAATAGTATTGCATCAAAAGAATCATTCAGAAATGTACCAGGCACGTCCAGAAAGTAAGAGTACTAAATTTATTAAAAATCGAAAATCCACTATATTTTCTTTTAAAGCACATCTGACAGGGGTTTTGAAGTTTTCGAGATTATCGGCTTATTAAGTACAGATTGTGTCCCTTAAAACACTGGAGCAAGCAGAAATCAATAAGAAATTGAAAAAAATGTTTTAAGCATTTTACCGAATGTGGCGGGAAACGCGTTTCCATGGAAACGGCATAGGAAACGGCATTGGCTCGCAAGTGGCTGAAAGTACAGGGCGCCCGTTGTTCGCTTACGACGGCCGAGACGATCGACGGCCGAGGAAACGATCGATGGCCGAGATGGCGATCGACGGCCGAGACGATCGACGGCCGAGGATACGATCGACGGCCGAGGCGGCGATCGGTGGCACGCCATAGTGCTCTACTACGGCTGCACAAGGCGTGACGTCACGGATCGGTAAAACACGCGTAACTTTTTTTTTTAAATTCTAATAGATTTCTGCTTGTGCCAGTGTTATAAGGGACTCAATCTGTACTTAAAAAGCCGATAATCTCGAAAACTTCAAAAACCCCGGTCAGATGTGCTTTAAGTTTACACATTTGTATACATATATCAAACACTATTTTTCAACACTATCGCCTTGATCAAACCCTTAGACTAGCTGCAATGACAAACAAAATAAATAACAATAAAACATGATGATTAAGGATCTTTTATAGGATGCCATTGGTGAAGTTAGCCATGCACTACAGTATATATGAAATAATACATGGTTTACTTTTAAGCCCAGCTGCGACGTCAACGCTGCATCCTAGTGCAGGGTTAATTTTTGGGAAAAGAAGGCATATTGTGGGTGCCAAGAACCCATTTCTTTAAGTAAATAAAGTAAAAATGTACACTTTAATAGAGACTATCCCCACCCCAGATAGTCAAAATGGCCATAATGCCAAGAAGCATGAACATGTGATCTGTGTATAACAAAAGTTGTATACAGGGCTCATTTGCAAAAATGCAACCAAACAAATAAACACAACCTCATAACTACCTGTGCTAGCTATACATGCCTAACACCATAACCCTAATAGCTTGCTGAAGCAAAAATAAAAGCATCAATGTATTATTCACTTGTTACCCCAAAGTAGCCTGAATAAGACAAAATTATGTGGTTTAAATCAAATCAAGCTTTTTCACTTGAAATCCCTATCCAGGAGGTTTTGATTGTAATATAAAATTATAGCAAGGAGATGTTGAAAGGAGAATCGATTAATTTTAAACTAAGCGCATTATCTTATATACTATCCATAAGTGCATTTAAGCCCAAAACCCATTTCACAGGCTGTGCCAAGCCTTCAATTTATAAACAGTCTATATTAACAATTAGTTATATATAAGGGTCTTGTACAGACTTCAAGTGCATGAAAGCATGAAAACTACTGGGTTATATAATGTTGGGCTCAATGGAAAATTATTATTATTTTTAAATTCTGCAAAATACATGTTACATTATAAATAACAGTCTGGGCCATTTTGAATATTATAGGTTTTGTCCTACTGTATCTTCCATGGCAATCATCGGGTTTATCCAACGTTGGGATGGAGGCTATTACCGGATGAACCCAGGTCCAATGGGAAGCCTTAAGCCACCCTTATGAAATCCAACGCAGGAACAACCAATTTACAGAAAATGAGAATCCAGCCACACACCGTTCAGTTGATCCCTGAAAATTTAAAATTCCAAAATTTACAACCCAATCACAATACACACAGCAATTCAAGGACAATGCTTGCAAAAACGATTACAAAATTGAGAACATTGGTGTAATTCATCTATAGAACGCAAAATTCAGACGAGAAAAACCAATTCAATAACGAATTGAATAGCGCCACAACTACGAGTCCTCCGATTTAACAATTCGTTGCCGGTGGGCGGGGCTTAAACCCCGAGATACACCAATCGCTACTCCAGAAATGTGCATTTGTAACGGTTAGCGAATTCGCAGAACGTTTTCAAAATGTCCAAGTAATAGAACAAAGGACAGAACATCGAAAAAGGAAATTTAACGGATTTTTCTATTACAACTTGTATAGTCTCAATAAATTCAAAATAAATAACTAAAAATGACGTACCGTTTTCTGGATCGACGAAGCAGAATCCATCAGCGATCCCATTAGGCTTGTTTTCTGGCTTGAAGCGGCTGTTGGAAAAATTTTCAAGTTGCAATCCACACAAATGTTTCATTCCAGCATTCAAATTTTTCATTCCAGCATTCAAATTTTTCATTCTAGCATTCAAATTATCCATTGAAATGCACTTACAAGGCGTCCCAGAATCCTATGCTTTGTTGCCTTTTTGAGTTTTCTTTGAACATTTGAACATCTGCCGTATGGTGCTGCCCAGATCACTTTAATTAAATTCGGGCATATAAAAGCCGACAAATTAATATTAAAGTTAAGACAAAAAACTCAAGGGACATGGCGATTGTCTTTCGGGGTTTGGCACAATAAGCCCCAGCCATTTTGCATATTTAACCTGTCCAAAACTTGCATTTTAAAATGTAAGAATTATAATAACTGTCCCTAGAACAATCGCCATCAAGTATAAACTATGAACAACAATATACGGCATATACATAATGCCAATCTTGATTACTATTGAATAAAAGGGTACCCCTAGTTTAAAAATTAATTATAAAATTAAAACTGTCTTGTTTGCAGCTTGTGGGCGCATGAACAGTCCAACTACTCACTCATAGTCGGCAACTACCTGCAACTGACTGAAATGAATGCGAGCGACAATTGCACGGCTTTTTATACCTATTCGATAAGCTCACATGACTACGATAACTGGTTATTTCGCGGATTACCTAATCGCGGCATCCGGTTTGAGAGAATCCATGTATGTAAATTAGACCTCATATTATTAACTGCTATTCGAGCACAGTTCATAGGTCGAAGTGCAACTAAGAAACCGAGTTGAAGAAGTGCTCTTGGCAGAATTATTTCGAAACCGGGCCGTTAATTATTCAGAGATTATTCGAGTAATAATATGTATAGTAAATTATACGCTGTTGTAGTATGCTCCGCACTTCCCTGACCTAACCTAACCTAAATAACCAAAAAACCAACATAAAATAGTGTTTTTATTAATTTTGCGTTAGGGGGGTGTATCATCTGCCGGCTGAACGTCGCTAACGGCACAACGGCCACCGGCACAATTGCAACGTAACCGCCAGCAGAACGGCGACGGCAATGCGGCGACGGCAATGAGTCCCGTCCCCATATAGATACAGCTATATAACTTTTTTCTTTAAAATAAATGGACCATACTTAGATTGACACCTTCTTTACCAAAATGTAGTCAACTCTTCAACAGTTACATCTTGCCCTGGTATTAACATGACCAATGCACGTCATTACAAATGACGGACCGCAATCTAATTAACATAACATAATCAAAACTAGTTAGTAACACGTATCGACACCCTGGAAGTCTTTTATATTCCCAGATGTTTTTTTGGAATAACCCTTATTTAACAGAGAAAACGGAGAAGACACATACAATGACGTCATTGTTTTCAAACACACTGGATTTCTCATACACACTGTAACATATACACGCACTCCATACTTTATTTACATTAAATAACTCATTTATTCGATCTCTGTGATCTACATATTGTACGCTTATATTATAGTGCAAGTGCTTATAGATATGCACTGCGAAATACATTACAGCATACATTTTTGAATTGAGGATTACATAAAGTTTAAAGTTATTCTGTTTGTTAAAAATACCTTTGCGATCATAAAATTATTCAATTAAAAATGTAGTTATTAACACCCTTGCTAATACCATTTGCAACAAGAACCCTTTTTAGAAGTATCTTTGGCATCAACTCTTAGTCCTCAAGTGTGAACTTCAATATTTTCATTAGATAACATTTCTGTGTATGACAACAAAACATGAAAACACATTAGTCATTTACGCTCTTATGGTCGCGTGCATAAGTCGTACAATGTTGCGAAACCTATTATGTGTTTTTGGGCCTAAAATTATCGAGAAATACTCTATTTAACCTGCAAAAATAATATTTAAATAAAAACTATCTGAATATGGACACTGCGCTACTAAACTTAGTGTGGCTTTGTGCACTAAAGGAAACCTGAGAACAAAGGTACCGTTGCGACAGTTTATAAGTGTCCAGAAGCATGTTACTTTTGAAATGTAAACTATTATTACATTGCTTAAAAGTTCATTGCTTAACGTTCATGTGTAATGATTTTGCACAACAAGTGCATTTCATATCAATTTGTATTATGTCTTATTCGGTTCTTTCAAATTTGCATTCCAAAATTCATGTTTTCACAATCTGGACTTAATAATTTACATTGATTTTTTCATAAATTCCTAATTCAAATTCAGAATTCTGCAAAATTTTGGATCTAAGAATTTCTAATAGAATTCTGAAACAGCTTTTCCGTCCCTTGCAATTTGCTGCAGCTTTGTTGTCCTTGACGATTTTAAACATAGGTACATAAATAACATGGAATTTGCAAATGGTTAATTGCCTGCTATTACACATTTCATAATCTTGTGAGGCTAAAACTCCATAAACCCAGGACATATGCTTTTATTACATGTATTTTTACCACATATAGTCAACATTGATAATACTTATACACATTTTCAATTGAACCTTCAATTGTACCTAAACGTTTATTTTCATTGTGAAATTTCTCGAGTATGTCATAGAATTCGGGAAGTACTCCGTCCACAGATCCCTATACTCTTTAAAAAAATACCTGTAAATAAATGCACACAATTGTTTTATTGATGCATTACAAAAAAACACAAATTTCCTGAGTCCAGCATGTGCAAAGGAGTTTTCTAGTTATCCTGCCAGTTTGCGATGGGTTTTCTCCGGTTTCCCCCATATTCTAATTAACTAGAGTTTCTTCACAGGGATTCGCTGTGGGCCCCTGAAAAATTTTGTGTGCATTAAAAATGCTTGCGTTGCAACCCATATGGGCCCAAGGGCTGCGGGTTAGCACGCTTGCTTGCGAGTTACTGAATAGGTTAAGATGGGACCCCCGGGTTAATACACAACTGTGTTCAGAACCCGTTAGATAAAAGGATTATTATTATTATTATTATTATTACAAAAAAACACAAATTCCTACCTCTTGCCGTTAGTAATCTGTGAAATTATTCTCGTTTTAATGGCATCCAGTTGCACATCTAAACGAGCAAGTTTCCCTTTGTCAATTCCCTTAGGTGGGTGCGAATTATAGGGAGATGGTCTACTACGAAGGTTTTCATTCGTATGCCTATGGCGTCGATCTCTTCTGTTCCGATCAGATGAAAAGAAAGCTTGTTTGGCACAGCGGTTAAATTCAAAGGCTGAAATTATTTAAATAAAAAGCACACAGATTCTGATGTAGGCATACAATAAAATTAAATCATCCTTTGCTTGAACATTGATTTATCTCCAGTATAAGGTTTGATTGTGGGGTCCCCTGCATTTTTGTGCACTTCAAATTTAGAATTTCAATATTATGCTATTTGATCGAGCCATACAAATGCATATCAAAAATGTACTTGTAAGTGTATCATCCTTTTTTCTCATATCCTGTGGACTTCCTTGCTGATCACCATCTTTGCCATCTACATCGGGTCAGCCAAGTCTTCACTCACATTCTGTGGGCTGCCTCGCACACTTCAGCTCCCATCTCATCGCTACCACTCTACATTGAACAACGTCTAGTCGGCCATACCAGCATCAATCCACGCTGTGGTCTGACATAGGTGCTGAAGAAGTCTAAAAACCACACTAGTTTGCTTATGATTTGCCTGGATACACTGCGATAAGGATCAACCAAGAAACACAATAAATGCAGAGGTATGTATGTGTTATTAACACAATTTAATTGACTAGAATATGTGGTTATACAGGAAGTTTACATTAGCAGTAATGATTTTGCCATTCTATTCTTCCGCTGGTCACAAAGTACTCAGCAAATTCATTTGTGACTTCTATTGCTTTTATGCTGGGCCTCCGAGGGATGTTTTGGAGAGGTAGCGAGGATGTAATATCGTTGTGTACCATGTGACGCCATCAGCCCTCTATAATATGTCCATTGTTTTCATAATCAAATGTGCCAATTGGTAGATAAAGTACTAGGGATAGCTTGCTTCTTCGTAACACATTTTTGCAGAACACATGTCATAACAACTAAAGCTACCTTATCAGGTTGAACCAACATTGGTTTCCGAAGTACTCTAAATTCATTGGTTAATAATCCAAACGCACTTTCGACAACTCTACCAGCTTAGGATAGGCAATAGTTAAGTATTCTTCCCTATTGGAAATGTCCGCCACATCACGCCTTTGGCTGCTTATTATTACCATGATTTCCATTATTTACATTAATTTCACTTTATTCACTTTCCATTATTTTCATGATTTCCACCGTTCGGCTTTGTATTTACAAACTAGCTTAGGGCGCAACTTCATCTCTGGAAATATAGAAAATGCGAATTATATTACGTTTACAAGCAAATAAAAACAACAATAAAAACAAACAAAGCATGGCTATATACACTCCCGCCAACTCGATCGTTTGGTTTTTTATTGTATTCGATCGTAAATCGGCCGACAAATAAAACCTATACAAATTGCGCACGGATCAGGCGATGCCCGTAAGACCCCCCCTCCCCCAAGTAGGTGGAACCACTCTCTTGTACCAACTGCCGTGCACTATAAGATCTGTCCACAAATTTTGCGGATCTAAATATTCATTCGTTCGTGCTTGCTTAGGTGCTCTCACTTCTTTGATGTCATTCAGGATTTCCTCTGGTACATCATTCAGAGAGTTCCATTTTCTATAAATTGTTTCAAGTTGAAATTGTAATAAACAATTAAAGACAATGCACAAGCGTATTACTTCTCCCTGTTCCCAGATTGTTGGGAAAAGGTGGTGTTGCCAGCGATGTTGGGCAGAATTCCATGATGGTTATTGTTTCATCCTGAAAATGGGATTCACCAGCAGTGGGTACAGAAGCCAATGTGGGTGACGAGCACAATGGCTGCGTTCAAAAACTACCCCTGGTGTGAGCACCAAGCACTGTGCCTGTTCAAAAATTTAGACAGAGCATTCGTGATGTCACTGGAGCTTGTTCAAAAAGTCATACTGGGGTATGACGTTTTGATGACATATGATGATTTCACAAGCACCGAGCACCTAGTGCAGTGTACTGCTCCTACACCGCACCTACACTGCACCAGGCGCACTGCACAGGGTACTTTTTGAACGCAGCCAATGTTGTAGTAGTGGTGCAGGGCGGTGCTTGTGTGGTGCAATGTTCACTAAAATTTTCAGCCAAGTTTTGCAGTGCCAATATCCGGACTGCATGGTGTCATTAAGTGTAATATAGTTTGGTTCAAGGGACCTTATAAAGTTGTACATGGACCATTTGTAGTTTTCTTTCCATTTATTACCACTTGGTCCCAGTGTTTCTATGTGGCAAACCTAGTCCTTAACACTCTCAATCTCTTTTCAAATATCTAGGCTGCAAAACAATGCATTGGTTTGTGTGATATACTCATGTTTTGCAGCTTTGGTACAAGTCATCACAATTGATAAAAGCAAAAACAATATTTTACTTGCAATGCTTATTTATTTCTCCAAGTAAGACTCCATTCACCCCTAGAGATAAAAATATCGCAGTTTGTTCTGTAAACCGCCACCTTCATTCGTGCAAAACAACAGTTTTATGGGACAAGCTGCGGAAGTTTTTGGTTAGGGACTACTGGTACTCCGTGCACATATCAATTTCACAATCATATACTGGGTGATACTGGGTGTGCAGAAAGTCTGGTCGTTTTGCTAATATCTTGAAATTGAGGTGAATATTGCAAATATAAATAACGTTTCCATCTGTAATATTATGGGGGAAACATCCATTAGTGACAAAGTTTTTGACCTTGGAACGTACTATTAAGGTCATTCCAAATGTATCTTTGCCAGTTTTGAAGATAAGTGGGTTGCATAAATTAGAAATATTTAACTAATATTATTTCAAAAACATTGTAGTAAAGAACTCTTCTTCTACTTTGGATACTGTGCCACTAACTAAAGTTTCATCAGAATTGTACCATTTAATTTTTCATTTATTTCATTAGCTTGAGGCTGATAACTTGTAATGCACTCGTGTGATATTCCATGTTTTTGCAAAATACTTTCTACCTTTTCACTTAAATAGTTAGTGTATTGTCTGTAATCTACGTATCGGTAAAACCTTCCTTCACAATCATGGTCAATCATGAGTATTATGTTTTTTTTGCATGGGACTCTATTGTTGCGCTTCCCAATACAATAGTATCTATCGCCATTAAGGCGGAATCACACGCGTCGGTGGGTGGTTGGTGACGAATAATGTTTTTCCGAGATTTTGAAACAGGTGTTCGG
>JAQFZQ010001504.1:0-19108 GCA_034696005.1 Glomeris marginata | reverse complement strand
TGTAGTTGAAAATGTTTAATGTAGTTGAAAATGTTTAATGTAGTTGAAAATGTTTAATGTAGTTGAAAATGTTTAATGTAGTTGAAAATGTTTAATAAAGTTACAAAAAGCATTGAAAGTGAAGACAAACTCAAGTTGCATAATTATGATTGCAGTCGAAATGATAAATAAAAGTTGCGCAGATTGCAAAAACCACGAAATTGCAAGAGATTGCGCAATTCCCCCAACAACAAAAAAAGCTGAAAATTTCCAAGAAGTATGTGAACATGAAAAGCTCGTATAACCAACCAATTAGCTAAAAGCATTTTATGTCAGATAAGCAAATCACACTCCTTGCTGTTATATACAGGATTTCTACCTAATTTTCATTTCAAAATTCCTGTATTTTCAAGGATATTTATCACATTTTTTCCAGGACACAAAATACATAGTAATTATGATAGTTTGTTACATAACAAACCACGTTAATCCCTTAAAAACTGATTAATAACGAGTGGAATGAACTGTGTCATCAAATCTCAACAGTATAATACTTAATTGCCATTTTGTTCCAAGCAAATATTCATTTCCAGTGTCTATTTATAGACACCATGTCATACCTCGTCCAAGGTCATATATGCAAATAACCCAAACAAAGAAAACAATGTTTTAATAAGTTTTGGGAACAAAGGAACATTTGTAATATTTAAAAATAATAATAAATAGAATGGAATTTACCTTTTTATGTTGTTGTCCATATAGTGGAAGGACCAAGTTGAGTACCTGTGTGGTGAAGAATGGCCAGCGAAGATCCATTATGATGAATCGGGCAAAAAATGCTTCATCAGCTACCCATCCAAGAGACTGTTTTACACTTTATTTTCCGTGTCACTGGTCTTCTTGCCCGTCACCATCATGTTCGTCACGTACTCATTGCTGATGTGGAAACTGTGCAAGTCCAGGTCCCCCGGTGAACTTCAGAGTGACGCAACACTTTCGGCCCAAGTCCGCTCCAAACGAAGGGTGAGGTGTGTTTGTGTCTGTGACGTCACCCAATCGTTCCCATTCAACGCAGTAATTAATAAACTGGTCCTCCTCGTGTAATTATCGCCGCAGGTCATCAAATTGGTGTTGGCGGTCATCACGGTGTTCCTCATTTGTTGGATGCCTGTGCAGATAATTTCACTTTACAGCATCTATGGACACTCCACCAACGAAGATGGAAATGTACGTTCTGAATAAAAAGTTCGAGCGAACGGAGGGGTGCGTCCAGTAATTTCAATGGCGGCATCTTACGCCATAAAACATGTTGCAACATCGCGCTCTTTATAAATTGTCATACCAAATAATAGAATAGTTTTTCTCTCCAAAAACTAAGAATTGAATAAAGTGTTATGTATAGTCACATTTATTTCCCCTTTCGATTAACTTGTTAAACACGCAGATTGTTACGCTATTGTGCGTAATGGATGCGCCCCTCCGAACACAAACAAAGGAATCTCGGAAATTTTTGTCGATTATGTTGGGATTTCGCTTCTTTCTAACGTTTGAGCCCATTTTTAATTGCAAATTTATTACTTACATCATGGCTTAAATCAATCCAACGTTTGAGTTTGGTTGTGTATCTTATTTACGCGAATAAATTTCAAATTATTCAACGGTCTTGCGCCGTTTGCAATTTTCTTGCATGGACTCGAACGCAGCGCAAGATACGAATCGAAGGGCTTCAATAAGCGTACGAGTGACGTCACAAAGCATTGCATGCAACACTATTCTCGCGCAATAAAATCTTTCAAGTGGGGCTTATTGATTTAATCTTAATTAACGGAAAACCCTATAATTAACGTATTCATTAAGCTTCTTATCACTTACCAGTGTTCCATTTGCCTTTCTTTTCAGTTGCCTTCATGGGTTTCGGATGTGGAGTACGTGGCTTATTTCTTGGCATATTCGAACAGTGCTGCGAATCCGATTATTTACTGCGGATTTAACGAACATTTTCGAAGACACATGACGGCGATCCTTTCTTGCCGATACATTCGTTCTCTTCGAGCACCTTCGATAAGTGAGTGTCAAAAGCTAACTGAACTATACATTGAACTGAACCAAACTGAACTAAAAGACGCGTTGCTCAACACGTGCGAGCTGTTGCAATCGAAAATGGCGGTTTGTCATCTGTGACGTCACGCAAGGTCAATAGATTACTTCACGTGTTGCAGGGCTTACAGCCCTTGTCGTAATATCATTGGCTATCTCAGGCCGCGGCCACACCTTTTGCACGTTAAAACCTCTGATGACGTCACTGATGACCGAGACCCTTCATCTCCAAGCCAAATCATAATTGCAATACAAATATTTCTATCATTTAAAAATATCCACTTCTGTACTGCGTAGTAACTTTTGAAATTTCAACAAATCACTTCTTTTTTATAGATACCGGACCTTTTGCAATTATTCTTGCAGGATTAAAATCTAGCACAACCCATGTGCTGGGCATGCCAACATCAAGAGGGAAAACAAATGGAAAAGATCATGAAGCCAATTTCGAAAACAAAAATGGATGTTTAGTGGAAGCATTGGAACTGGTTGTTCACATACCACAAGAAGCTGGAAGCCAGAAGACATCGCAAGGACGTGATCTCTGATCTAAAGTTAAAGTGTTTGCGGGTTAAACTTTGTGGCGCGAGAAACAAGTTCGCTGTATATAAAATACGGCTAAATATTGTGAATGAACATTGGCAGTTTGTTCCATGTGCCTGTAAATATACAATTTAATCTGTACAGCGGAAACAATTTGTCACGAGGCTTCGCTTCAGTTTCGTTTTCCATGTCAAGTGATAATAATTCGTATTATTCCACCAAGTTGTTCGTGTGTTTTACCGTCACGTACATATATACTGTTTTAAATATTAAAACTGGGAAACTTAGTTACCAAAAGTTTTTATTTGCTGCTTAAAAATAGTCACAGAATTTACCTAATTAATCACCACCACGTTTTTTTAGTCTCTTCTGTTCCTTCTTTCCAAGTACGCGACACATTCTATCTCTGGTTACCTTCTTTCTCCTCAACTGTTGCTCCTCCAAGGCTTTTACTTTCTTCATATGCTGTTGGTTCCTTGCCTTCGCATCCACAGCCTGCTTACGTTGCTTCTCGTTGTAAACCGCCCTCATCATGGTCATCAATTTAGCCACCTGAACAACAAAAAAAAAAGACACCATTTGTATTCCGTAATTAATTCCAACAATAATCACCTCTAAATTATCTTTTCTAACCTGTCTCTCTTTGGGTTCCCTGATCACTGCAACCCTCTGTCGAGATGCGGGGATTTTCTGCTGCCGCACTAACTTTGGTTTATCCAGGTACGGCAACATCCCTTGCAGAGTCTTGGGAATCTTCATTGGTTTCTCGTCAATTGCAGGCTTCCTTTTCACATCCTGTTATTTGAAGAACAGAAATGCATTTGAATCTGTTTGGTACTGTATAGTTTAAAAAAGTATAAAATAGTCCAGATGCTCACGCGGTAGACGGAGTCCGGGTTGACGGGTATCGGCAAGTTGAGGTCCCTTCGCAGTTGGCCAACAGTTCTCATACCTCTCCAAGAGGCCTTTTCTTCCGGTGGCAGTAAAAGTGATGTGACTGGGATGTAGAATTGAGGCACTGCCACATTGTACCATGTCCTCACAAATACTATATCTGCAAAGCACACCAATTACATACGTAGCATGTCAAGATGATCAACCGCAGACATGGAAAATACAATTGTACAAAATATGTATCCAATCTTACCACTCAACTTTATCTTGTCCTCAAATGTAGCCCTGAATGCTCCATCAGGTGCTCGTATTGCTTTCTTAATTTCACCCCTGATTCCACTCACTGTCCTTATGGCAACACCTTCAAATTTCGACACTTCCAAGCTCGAATTGAACATGCCCTACAAGTAACCAACCACAGCCAAGTTAATGGTATCAATTATTAAATTGCATCATGTCTTGATAATGTAGAATTAGATTTTGGTACTTACTCTAATGAAAGCAGTCTTTTTGAAAATCTTAAACGGATCACCGGTTAACTTGAGCTTTTTCATGATTTGCGTAGATTTGTCAAGGTCCAATACAACTCCGGTAGCTGCCACCCTGAAGTTTGCCTTTGGAATGAAACACTTTCAGTACATTTTCAATACAATTTATAGTTCTGAAAGTGTTTAGCAACCAAGATTATTACCGTCACATCTGCAACATTTTGAAAGGCCAACATTCCCGTTCCTTGTGGTGTGATTGGTCCTACAATAAGCAAACATTTAGATGAAATGCAACTCTTTAAGGAACTATTCGGACAGAATAGACAGAAAAAGGATATAATTTAACCACACCCACCCCAAAATGAAGCCACACAATGAAGATGTTGCGGTGTGTATTTCAAATGTCTGTTTCTTCCATTGTGGTCTTGGATAGAATATAATGGCATAGTTTGAAACCTTCTCCAGCCGAGTGATACAATTAGAGGATCCCTTGTCTTCAGAATACGATTATACCATCTGTGTTTCTTCAATCTAACCTGTATAAATTATATCCTTCAAAACGAGTACACTAGGAGCGCATCCTTGCAATCAAGCATTTGTTGACTGCACGTTTTCATTAGTTTTGTTTAAAGATACTAATAACTAAATTACCTGCACAAAACCAATGTTTTCCTCTCCTGGAAGCAATCCACCCAAGATAACAGGATAATATGGATCAAAATTGGTTATGAACTCGCATGGAAGGTCATCCAACTCGACCCGCAGGTACATTCCAGCTCTGAAACCTTCATACTGAACTCGTACATCATCTTCCATGTTCACAAATTCGCTTTTGTTCAGCTAATTAAGAAATCAATAGTAAGAAATGTGCTACAATGTAACCAGATAACTCGTTTGAAAATGAATCACCTCCGATTGCACGTTCATCTCGCTCTTTAAGTCGTCGTAGTAAGAGGTTGTACCTTCTGCATCATCATATTCACTATTGAAAAGTTGTTTCAATTTCATTTTTTTCTCCATTCGCTTTTCCCGGGAAGATTTTTCAACCTTTGCTTCCTTTGGATCTGCATGATTTGATCAAAATGTTGAGATTGCGGTAGGAATAAATCAACATATTGTATGTACTACACACCATTGTCTTTGGTAGCATTCTCTTCATCAGGTTTATCTGCAGGACTTGCAGCAGCATTCATTTTAACCCCCGTTTCCATGTCTTCAAAGTCTCCATACATTTCATCATCATCTACATAAATAAACACAAATTAATGATGCTTAGTTCAAATAAAATGAAGAAAATGCTAAAGCAAATCGATACAAAACTAAAACATACTTCTGGGAATTAATTTGGACAGAAAACTATAACATAGTTAAGTTATTAAAAACTATTAAATTAAACTAAAGAAACACTATGTATCACACCTGCTTCTTGCAAAAGTTTTTGTGCATCTTTATCATCTTCCCATTTGCCAGTTACAAAACAATCTTTGATACTTTCAAATACCTGAAATGAATAGAACATTGAATGCATTCTACAAGATTAATAGTTGCCTAACTTCAATTAATACATACATCCATGTTATCCCAATCTTGCAGCGTAGCAGACTTGAATTTTGAACAGTCCAGGCCGTTCACAAAATCCTTGTCAGTTTTTGCAGCTTTATTAGCTTTTGAAGCGATTTTAAGAAGCCCTCCAAGGATCTCGCCTTCATCCTCTTCTTCGCTAACCTCTTTATGAATAGCTGAAATATTTATCAAACTAGCATTAGACATCAATTTATTACCACTCATTTATTTCTTATTTGCAAACACATACCATCACCGTAAATTAATCTCCTCAAATTTGGTGTGTCCTGTTGCCTACGATAAAATGCATCGGCAGCCTTTTTCGGTAAATCATCTTTCCACTTCAAAGTCCCTGGTAATTGAGAAACAAAATATAAAAATCTTATATCATACTAACTATACAACACTGAAAAATATTCTATGTACAAACCTTCCTCTTCACTGTCGTCATCATCGTCGTCGTCAAATTGTAATTCATTCTTCTCTGCGTCATTACTTCCATTATAATCTTCATTATACTACACAGAATATAAAACATACCTTATACAAACAATTACAATAGCCTTACCAATAAAAAATTAGTAGTTCCCCAAACATCAACTGAACTTACAGAAAACTTTGCCATTTTTTGTTCCGCACTTGAAATTTCTTCATCTTCTGATGACTCCTCATCCGATTCCACATCCGACTCTTCCATAGGTTCATCACCACTTTCTTCAGAGTTTGAGTCATCTTCAACCTCATCTTCAAAGACAACCCGCTTGCGAGTGCGACCATTGCCAACATCTTCGATTAGACATCGAGGAAACTTCGCTGCTTGATCTCTTCACGCGGAAAAGACGATTAGTTTTAAATCAGGAATGAGATTTATTTCACTCTGTCTGAAAGCAAAGTTAATTACTGACTCACTTTTCCACATCTTTTGCCGTGATGGGTGCAGCACCTTTGAAAATTTGTAAAGTGCTCGTGGACATTTTCATGTCCAACGTGTGATGCGTGTCAATCAGCGAAGACACTAGTTCGCTAACAGGTTCCTTTTCTGACTAAAATGCACGTCCAGATTAGTAAAGACCGCGATTTCAAAGCCGAATCTAATGACTTTCTAAAAACCAACATCTTTGTTTGCGTCGGCATCGTGCGCGTGACTTCCTCCCAGATCGATATACACCGCATCTTTATCGTACAAAACCCCACCAACACCAGCCATTGGAGCATAAAGAAGTCTTTCTTTCTCTATTAGCGAACGTTTCTTTAGCTTTTCTGGAAGAGGGCATGGGTCAGGCAAAAAACTGAGATCTTTGATCACGTGATCTCCGCAGCCTGAAAAAATTATCCCGAAAATTGACGAATATTACATTCTACTTTCCCATTTCTAACTCATCAGTAGAAATAACACTGTATTTTCCATGTATTGTTGTCACTTACCAACAATATGCACACTACTGTTGTTTTTGAAAAATGCTCCACGAGCGTAACCGTAAACACACACCGTTCTGTTGCATTTTGGGTTTTGCCGCAGTTTCTCAGGGTCAGTAAGGTCTTCAACCCTGCAAATATCACCTTCCATTAAACCCCCATCTCACAATATTGCTCCTTTGATACACATTGGCTTTTAAAATACACCTGTCTGCCAATAAGTAAGGATGGTTGGTGCGCCACTGCAATGGTCTGTATTTCATCACGGACACGTATCTACCGAGATTATGGATCTCATTCTTTGGATATTCTCCGTGAATCATCCCAGACAGGTAAAATAATTTAGCACCCTGTAATGAAGGATACATTAGTTGGTTAATGTGATTGCTTTGAGAGAAACTTACGGTGCATTTTGACGCAAGCACTTACAGCGTATATTTCGGTCCAAAACCGATGTTTCAGTGTCTTCTTGGTTTTTCTCAGTTGCTTGTTGTCTTTAAGGGCATCAAGGTGAGTTAGGACACCCAAGACACGAGGGAAGCCATGAACTTGGCATATGTTTAGAAACTCGAATATTTCCATTTCAAAGCCGTAACTTGCGTCAACGAGTAAAAGAACCAAATCGGCAACTTTGGCAACATCTACCATCACATTGACATCATTGCAGCATTCCAGCAAAGTGATTCTCTTCTTCTTTCCTAAAGATATAAGCAACATTTATGAACAGTACTTTCATCTACACTATTAATATATTTATCAACACATGCTTTCTTGCAGACATTCAAGATTAATAATTATAGCAACAAAAATCTAGTTAAAAGTAACAATCAATTAAGTGATTATAGCAAGAAAGATGTGAAGATGGAAATTAACTTAAAGAAACACACACCAGACACAACCGTAATAGGTCCTTTTATATCTGCGAGATTTTGCCGAGAAAAATTCTTGATTAATGCACGAATCAAAGTGGTTTTGCCCACTTTAGGAGGTCCCACAACTGCAACAATATAAGGTGGTGGATCCAAAGGAGTATGATCCACAAGCGGAATGTGCTGTTTTTTGGCTTTCAAGTCCATAGTACTGCGAAAATTACGAATAAGATTAATAACAGTTACAATTTGGATGCATATTTAATAACTCACCGACGGAATTTACGCTCGGCTTTAACAGCAGAATGAATGGCGAAGGCTTTTGGATTTCTCTGTTTCGCTGTCAATTCTTGTTCATGGGGATTTTTCGCCTTCTTCTTGTCAAATTTCCTCCCTGCCAGACGCTTCCGATGAGGCTTTTTCTCATTTTGGTTCTCAGATTCCTCCATTTTTCTTCCAAAAGCGAGAATTTGCGAATCCAAAACTCAGAAAACGACGAACACACGTGTAGACGAAATCGACACGAAAGTGAGCTCCGTTTCAGGAGGCGTGGCCTAACTTCACGTTACGAATCGATATTAGTTAATCGATATATTATCGCGATATCTGTCCCGCGAAATTCAAACTCGGTTAGTTCACTTCCGGTTAAAAATGAATCGAAGATGAATCGAAGATGAACGGAACGGTTTCATTATTTTAAAATTATTACTCTGTTCCGGTAAAAAGTGTCCCAATTTCGATTGAAAAATGCATTGCGAACAGCGAAACCATACTTCCATTTGTGTTTAGTGTAATTTTTCTAATTTTTGGTAGGCGATTTTTGCTGGGCTGCAGATGGGAAAACATTATCAGTCATTTAGACAATAAGATTTCCACCTAACTCATGTACGGCTGTTTATACATGTAGGTATTTATATGGCTACATCATATTCAAGTTGTAAATGTACAATTTGCGACTAATAATTATCTATGTAAGATTTCACCTCTTTTATTAGTGCTCAGCTGTCCAGGAAGAATGGTTCAAATTTAACAAACATCTTGTATAAATGCAAGAAAACAAAATGTTACAATTGTCATAAAGCTCTGTTTGCAACCAACCCACAACTTGGTTGCACGATATTCAACCGCCATTACACCAGTCCGAAGTTGCAGTATAAAGAATTTATGCGAAATCGTTTAATTGTGCTGTATAGAACAGCTGCAGTTAAAAGACAACACGTTATACTTTGGGTTGTGTTCGAGTGAATGCAGCAAACATTTGAGTTGATGTAGAAAATAGCCACAGCAGCACACATACACACAAGTGCCATAAAACACGGCCAGGGACTCTGCTCATGACAGACCATCGTCTAAATCGTCAATTTGGCCGGCTGACCGATCAAATTGCATGCTTTCATCTCGTGCTTTAGCATGACTGAAACACACAAACAGCCAACAAAATGCACCTTGGCCCCACCAAGGGCCCCACAGGTGTATCCCATATATGCTCATGTGCACACACACTTTCAGTCGCATGTCGACTTTCAGGCATGAGACCATCAGCAGTGCACCACTGTTTTGCTGTGTACCACTACAACTGTATAGCATAGCTATTTTGTTCGCACCACTGGTCACTGAATGTTGCTGTTCTTTATCGACAGATTGGCTTAAATGGTCACGTCACCAACAGACAAAACCCATTCGTTACAGCATCAAATCACGGACCAATGACTTGCATCGCATTGGTCACCATGAAAACCCATTTCAAAACTATAAACGTATTCACCAGTAGTAAAAATAGTAACAGCATTTAACAAATTTCAACTGTTTTCTATAGTCACATGTGCAATATTGGTGAATCTGCTCCTCGCAAGCTTATCCGTCTGATTTTGCTGTTTTTAGATATAAAGATTAAAACAGTAGAAGCAATAAGTTAAATTACATCTATTTATGTGATTTGTATCTAAGGAATCAATAATAATAATATTGTATCATAGGAATATGAAATTATTAATTTCTAATATGTGTAATGTATAATACTTTTTAGTGAATAATTTAATTTGAGAGTTCATTAGATAGAATGAACAATTAAATCTGAAGATGGCAGTGTATTTATAAAATATCAGTATCAACAAACATTAATTGTGATTGCGACAAACATCACATTACTGATTCAATAGTTTTTATCATTTATGGAGTCATATTTTCCAAGGATCAAATGAAAAATTTAGTCAAAACGCAATGGTTTTTCGAGGCTGGGCTAAAATTGTACTGTGAATATAAGATAAGCTATTTTTAAGTGCATATATCTTTGTAAGTATTGATATGCAATGAAGTGCATTCATTGTAAATTTGAATGCAGTTTTGAACACAAATTACATTACGGATGCTGAATTTGATTTCCACAAGTTTCACAGCCTTTGGCTCTTTCTTTGCGAATTTCTTCCTTAAATTATGTCATGAAAACTCACTAACAGGACTTTGATGCCAGCAAGGATTCATTCTTCCGTTTGCAACGAGCATTTGCTTGGTCGTTTTGAGGACATTTTGCCTGCCAACCGGATGACATTGGGCCATTTTGATGAAAAACTCGATAAATGCCATGAGCACCATAACCGATAAGTGATATACCTTTCCTGCATGCATGCTGGGATGGAAAATGATAAAACCCCTTCTTGCCTCAACCCCCTAAATCACCTATCGATATTTATATGCCCACGTTTGCAGCCTGAATATCATCGAAAAGTTGGAAAAGTAACTATAAAATCAATGGAAATTGACAATATTAATAAACAATTCCAAGTTTCGCAATTTAAATAACGTACCATTGCAGAAAACAGGTTTAAAAATCTTAAATGATGTCATACACATTTCATAATAAAGTATTGTCAGTTACGATATGTTGTCCTCATTAAAACACCATCCAAACTCCAAAATTTACGTGTAACAACCCTCACATATATATGTCATGCATATTCCTAACTCAAAAGTTCTCTCTGCATGTACACATCAGTATCGGCTATTAATAATTTATGACCTTGCATGAGGCAGCTTTCCATTTCTGTATGTATACTATGCTATGGAAAACACTTTTGTATCAAATTTCCACACTACATTTTGGGGCAAAAATGTACGTTTTCCGGTGATTTTTCCGAGCAGGGGGATGAAACCTTCCTTATCAAGACTACTGCGTGATCTCATCCTAGTCCTTTGTGAAGTTACCAGTGACCATTTACACAGATATCCATATCTCCCTATGCACAACCGTTGCCAAACTCAGAAATGACAAAAACGCGAGCATAAGTGTACTTTTTGCAAAAATCGTGTGCACCGATTGATATATTCCTTAGTTTATCATGAAATTTAACCATGCATATATGGCTAATCACCAACACACACATACAACAAGATATTTACAACAGTTGTGCTAATTGCCATGAAGGCAGTTTGTTGTCTTGAATGTTTTCTTGAAATGCTTGCAATTTACAAGCAATTGCAGCCAATTTACAAGTATGTAGTTTCAACAGCCCATGTTAAACACAGAACATATGCATGCATGCATGATGCATACCTCTTGCAGTCTTGCTGGTACTGTAAGAAAGACCCCCCAAGGGGAAATATATTGCAGCATAGATTTGTCAACACTGTCTCACTACAAGTCTCACAAATATAAAGCCTGGATGGAAATGTCTTTTTAAACAAGACCTCATTCAGTGACGTCACATGCAAGACATGTTTATTACTTCTTTACCGAAGTGACGTCATCAATCGAATTGAGCAGGCGATTTTTGACATTATGCGGAAAAATTGCTGACACACCCTTAGGTACATTAGGCTCAAAATGGCGTACAACAGTTTCTTTGTCTAGTGTTAGTTTTGACTCGACTGAAACTTGAAATGCAGTTGGTGCATGTAAAATTAAGCTTTAGGCAGTGAGCAGAGGCAACAACGTGCCCTGATTCGCTATAATGAAGCGTGCATTCGCCATTGCACGCGTCAAACACGTGACCCAAAGTTCGCTATATCGCCAGTGACGTCACCAGCTGCATCAAATCCTTTGCAAACAGCAGCAAAAGACCTTATTTAGGGTTTATTACGCAAACTTCTACTTATATACATAATTAGTTAAAAAAAAAAAAAAGCAATTAGTGCTTTCAGTCCTGCGCATGAAACATAGTATATAGTGTTCTGAAAGACCTCTTGCAGTATTCTACAGTGATTAAGCAGGTCCATTTCAAACCTCCTGCATCTACAAACCTGGGCATTGCTGCTCCGCGCAGCGTGCCATCAGCACGTAGGCTTATATAATGCTTTATTATTGAATGTATTTGGATAAGACGCCTTTTTCGAACGGCTTTTGTGTGCCTCGTACGAAGGCCCTGTCAAAACAAGGCATGGGCATATCTCAAAATGGAAGCTGGGAGAAGGGCACTAAGCATGCGCGTGGCCAATGATGGCTGGCACGTGCTCCACTCACGTGGCCCACAGCACAAGTCGAGTGGCCAACAGAAGACCAATCCAATGGCAGACTGGCCTGACAGTGGGCGGAGCCACGTTGGGACCCAGAGGTACCCAAGCAGCACCCATAACCTAAGCAAAGTATATTGGGAGAGGACATCTTTGCATGGAGGCTTCGTTCACTGGCAAAAGCAAAAGGACCAAAGCGGTAAGTGTATATGTAGTTGATGGTAATTTGGACTAATTCTATGGTAATATGACATGTTTAATCTGATTTTAAACAATGTAGGAACATATGGTTGCTTGCACTATGCGCAAGAAAGAACAGGTGTCTCACAAGGTGATCGAAAAGCGAAGAAGGGACCGCATCAACAGTTGCTTAGCGGAGTTAAGTCAAGCTGTTCCTGCAGCTTTTGTCAAACAGGTACATCATACCTTAGTGATTCAAATGATGCAAATCAATACCATCAAAATGGCTATACTGTATGTTAGATGGACACAACATAATTGTTGCACGTGATTTTGTGATCTAGCCATCATAGATCCAATTTAGTATAATTTTTCCCTATTGACTATAGATAGATATTTGTTTCATACCCTATTGCCTATAAGATTCAATGTCTTAATTAGAGACAGTGTGTTCTAATTGCAGAACTCTGGTAAGCTGGAAAAAGCAGAGATCCTGGAAATGACCGTTGAGTACCTGAGGACAATCCACGCGCTAGGTCAGAGGATTGAAAACGGTATTTATATAGCATACTTCTATCCCTTTACTCAATCTTATAAGATTGTTGCAGCATTATCTAGTTAGTGTTTCATATAAATACAAGCAAAATAGTACCATGTTATCACAATTTGATAATGGGATAGGGCAGTGACTTTCCATAGAGGAAGTCAACTTTGGGAATTCTATGAAAAAGGGGAGGTGAACCTACAGTTTAAGAACCTGTGAACTAATGTATCATACTCTGGCATGCACAGGAGAATGGTACGGCTTGAACCCTTTGCTGTACGCAGAGTTGCAGCGCCACTACTCGGCAGGTTACGGCGAATGTGCCCGGGAAGTGATGCGTTTCCTGGGAGACTTCCACACAGAAGAAGACTCCAGATGTTCCAGGATCGTCGATTTCCTCCAGTCCAGAGGCTCCTTACAACAGGCTCCCATGTTACCATCTGCACCTATGGCGGACAGTTTGCAGAGGTCTTCGGAGCAGGAGGACTCTCCGGCTGCCGCAGAACTGCGCTGCGGCTTCAGGGGAAGTTTCTGCAGGTCCCATCACTGTTACTGTCAACAGGATGAACAGCAGCAGCAGAACAGGTGCAAGGACATTCTGTCATCATCTCCTCTACCTCCACCTTTACCTTTTCATCATAATCACAGTATCCACGCAGGCGCTTACCCACCCAAGCCACCAATGGTGACCGTAGCGCCACCTATGTATTTCCCGCAGCAAACTACTCCACCGTTAGTACGTTTAAGTGACAGCCCACAGGGTGGTTCATAATTACCATATTTTGAATGCTATTCAGGGTGTGCCAAATGTCACTAAAATGTTATCATTCTATAACACTTAACACTACACACCACTTGCATGCATGATAGAGTAATAAGTTAGAATAAGGTTTTGGTTTACTATGTAGGAATTTCAAAAATTCAGGAATTCATTAATTATCATATTGTACAATAATTACTTGCGGTGCAATAAAAGTTTTCCTACAATTTAGCACTGCTTATATAGTGTTGTTATGGAAACAAATGCTTGACTATGTAATTTGGCCAGAATGGTTAACAGTTAACCGTTATTGAGTCGACATTGATTAATTTTAAATTATGCAATTGTTTGAAATGAATTTTATACAATTTTAAGTTTAGATTTTGTTATTTAGTATAGTATTTAGATATCATAAATACTTGGGAAATATGAAGCGACATCTGATGTTTTTTCTATCCAGCTAACTCCTTTATTAGGATTCTACGGGTAGCAGGTTAGGTGTTGCTTCTACAGGGTGATGTAAAAGGTTGTTTTTGGTTTTCTATAGGGTATACCGAGTGAGAGCAGGTCTTTGAGCTGGTGATCTGGGCATTATGTGGTAAGCCTCAGCCGACTCACCAATTTCGTGCCTGGCTTTGTGAGGCTCAGGGGTCCTTTGGTGCCATTTGCTGGGTCACGTGCCCCAGCTTCCGCTCGTGTCACATGCAGGCACGTGGCAATCTCATGCATCATCACAGACGGTGGCATTGTACAAAAGCTTCTCACGTCACACGCACATCTCCCTCAAAATGGCCCTTATAGATATCCCAATCTTTCCTCGATACGGTTAGGGGGTGGAGCGAGGCCCAATTTGTTCCTCTAACTTCTCCCTCGCAACAACACCTTTAATGGCGGACAGCTTAGCATATATTTGTACTGTATTTAAAAAAGCAGAGCAATATCACATTTTGCTTGTTGCGCTTCAGCACATAAGTAAACAGTAGGATAAGCAACTCGGAACGATAAAATCTCACATAATCCTACAGGATTTCACATACGAGAGATTTTCAGGGGCATGGGTAACATCATTAGGGTTGCTCTTGAAGGAAAGTGGAACCCAAGGGTTAAACCGACTCGAACAAAGGTCCTTGGTTTTTCAATTCCCATGATGTTAAAAATACAATTTAGTTTTGCAATGTATAGCCAAGTCCAAATTGATGGTCATAAAATACACAAAGACATTAATGGAAAAACTTATTTCCAAACAAATGACTCGACCAGTGAAGACCATAGAATGGGAATTTAAGGACAGTGACAAACTATGAGCCAATCACATTGTGAAAATTAGGCCAATTTCAATTATGGATCTAGCATCTAGGCTTCCATATTCAATGAAATCTCAAATATCTCCACTGAAATGCATTTAAGGTCCCATGTTTAATTTGGGACCAAACAGAATTTAATATGAGCATAATTATACTACCAGGTCTGCATTTGATATTCTAATGAAATTTTGCATAATTGGTGCCAAATGTTATGTTGTTGAAATTGGAATATAGGGACATATATATATGTATTAATATTGTGCTTTCGGACAAAAGGTTGCCCATGGTCACCATATATCATATTTCACCCTGTATTTTTTCACAATTTGTGTCATGTCAGCTGTAATTTCTGTATAGGACTGTTCAGTGCACTTGCAAATATGACACGCCCTCTATTCTTTTATGCATCAAATGAAAACATGACACTCTTTTGAGTTCAGCATATGAACCGTGTTAACGAGGTTCTCCATGTGAAGTGCAAGTCACAGGCAATCGAATGCAACATGGGGCTTAGGTCGATCGGAACGCCACCTGGTGTAAGTGCTAGTATCATCTTGAATGCCATACAGGTATAACACTCAGTCGGTTCTCAGCCATCATCTATGAATCACAGCTCTTCTTAACTCTGGACATCCAAGTCAACAATAAATCATCATATCTTAGAATTCTCAAAGCTGTAACTCTGGAGCAACTAAATTAAGGTCAGTGTGAATTGAATTTTTTTCCAAGAAAAATATAATTTATAAAATGTTTACATAGTTTGAAGTATAATATATTTGAAAATTTATATATTCCTGACGTCACATTCAAGGAAAACGCAAACAATCATCAGTCATACACAATACATTTAGGTTAAGGATCAAAAATGTAAACGAAACATCCTCTCCAAACTTTTTCTAAAAGGTCAGGAAAATTAACTCCGCTTGACCTGTATTTATTTATGAATATTATTAAGGCCTTATTAGAAGAGAACAGAAAAGGAAATTAGTTTCGGAACAATTTTTTTTTATTTTAATATCAGCTTTATAATCACTGCAGTTCTTTTGAAACAAAGAAAAGCGAAAGTTTTATGTTAAGCCAGAGGGGTCTTCTACTTTTTTGGAACTTTTTTTTTGCTTTGGTTGAACTCGTTTCATGTTATTATTAGATGTATGAAATAAGATAACATTTGGGTAACGCCCACACCGTTGAATAAACTATTTGTGCTCAAATGAAATTACTTCTTACTTTTACAAACAACACAGAAGCATGAAATAATTTTCCATAATCTCAGTGCAATTTATATTCCCATGCATTTAACATTATGCGTCCTGAATTTCACTTCAACATTATAAATTCTATAACACGGAATCCACCTAAAATAAGGAGGACATCGTGATAAGAGAGAACCTGAAAATGAGGGAGAAATTTCATGACGTAATTTATGAATATTCCCTTTCCATGAAACCTCTGTCACTATAATAATAACAAGGCAACTGGAAATGTCACATACTTTGATTTAAAAAGAAACATTGGTATATTGATTTCAAACAAAGGGGTCACACGTGGGTATATGGAGAAAATAATGTCATGTTTACATTTCAAACAAGAAAAGTAAGTTGTTTCATTATGTAACAACAGAATCTGTATAGCTATACACATTTGCACAATAATCAATAATAAATTTTGCTGCAAATACCTGATTTAGTCTACAGAAGCTCTTATTAAATTATACAATTAAATATTGCATTAAATGCATCATAAACACAAAGCAATCTCATTCAATTTAAAATTTCCTGTTGTGCATTCCTGGATTTGCACAAACATTTCTTGTCAATTTTAATGTAAACATTTGGTTAGATGCAATGTGCTGTATGTGTTGGTGTTCCCTGTATTATACAGTATATACCAAGATTTACATGTTCTGTATTGTATATTTATATAGAGTTCGTTTGCCTTTCGGTTACTTGAAGTTTTTAAAAGTGTGCCATCCTTTCACAATTCTCCCATGTAAAGTTTACTTCCGGAATCTCAATTCTCAGATATCTTAAATTCAAATGCAGGAATTGCCACTGTTTTCTCTTCCATGTGCTATGCATAAAAATATGCCAATTAACACATCACTACAAAAACACTTGGGTTAGAATTTGTTCAAAGAACTATAGGTACTACAGCAGTGTACATATAAATGAAGTGACAAAAGTTTCAAGTTCAGGAGTACATACACAATTTGCACAGACTTTGGCCTAAATTCTCACAGACCTTCAATTTTTTTAACCTCTAATGTAACCTACAGTATTTCACTAGTTGCACCATTTTAATTATTTCCTTTGAAGCATTGTTGCAAATTAACCATTCTTTGCATATCCTCAACAAGGGAGTATTTAAAATTAGTAAAAATGGGACAAACATATTGTAAATTAATTTTAAAAAATATACGGTTATTGCATTAATTTAACATTGCACAGGATTTACACTTGGATTACATGTCAGTTTATGAAAAGTATTCAATTTAGTGTTAAGAAACCCTGACTTTGTGTTTTTCTTGCATTCTTCAGATGAACATTGGACTACCATCTTATTCTTGCACCTTCTTGGTGCTCCTGATCATTGTGGCACCTTGCCAAGGACAAAACCTTTTGGAGAGGCTTTTGGGCATCCCTCCTAGAACACAGCAACCCAATCAAAACGGTGGCATCTTTCTAAACCCTGTGTTAAACCCTCTGGCCAGTTTGGGAGCCTTGCAGAGGAATCTACAACAGAGCATCCAGAATGGTTTGGCTTTCATCTTCGGTGGACAGAACAATGCTCAACAAGTGGGCAGAGCAGTTCCTCCTCCTCCTCCTGCTCCACGTCAACCACCACAACCACCTCAAAGAGGTCCTCCACCTTTCCAAGGACCACAACCCACACCAACAGGACCTTTACAATTCGTTTCAGTCACCCTGGAACCAGATTCTCGCATTGTACCACCTGACCTTCCAGTAGCAACAGCTCTTCCACCGAAAACAGTTGTTGAAACACTGTTCAGGTCCAATATGCCCACAGACTTCAGAGGGAATCAGTTGGAAGAAAACATCGCAAGAAACTTTTTCGAATCGGAGCAGTCATCAACAGTGAACCCGTTTGAAGATTTCAACTGAGATTTAAGAAAATGACTGAAACTTGTTCGTAATGAGAGAACTTTTAACTTGTGTGCATAGACAATTTGGGGCAAAATGGAGGACATTTCCTGCAATGGTTCCAACACTGGTGTTGTGCACAATTGTAATTACAGGTTCCAATATGAACGAATAGAACGAAATCACACGCTGGACATTTTAAACAACATTAACTTTCTCAAAATGTAATCTACAGGGTGGCTCATGGAAAAATTACAGCCGAGTTATGTGATATGTTACGAACATTCAAAATATAATATTGTAGGATAGGAATTAGGGCATTGCACACCCAATTCTGATGTCAAAACTGACCTTGGATGTCAAAATTAATATGTCATATTAGAATAACTGTAGCAACATTATTCAGAAGTATTACTGAAAGCAGATGTTAAATTAGCGGTAAAATTAGAGGAATTATTGCAATATTTATTTTCATGTTATCCCTGATCATTGACTAGCTTCACCACAATATTAAGTTTGATTATTCATATTATGCACTGTATTTCATGGCATAACCTGCCTGTGTAATTCTTCCATGAGGGCCACCCTGTATCTATTCTAAAACTGAACAAACATACACTTTTGTTGACGTCACAATTCCAACCAATGATACGTACACTACTGAAATCCCCTTGACAAACGCTTGACTTGATAAACTTGAAACATAACTCATAACTCAAAGCCGCATTTTGAATCAACATCACTGCTGACGTCAATTATTTCCAGGAAATTTCAGGAAATAAAATACGAGGGCAAATCCTATATGTAACGCCCGTTTTTAATAAACAGTTTAAGGCGAGAACTCACTTTTGACGTTTTTAGGGTGGGGAAATACAATTTTTTGGTTTTCGGAAAGTGGTGTTCGGAAACTCGCCGCTGCTGGTG
>JAQFZQ010001503.1:0-19111 GCA_034696005.1 Glomeris marginata | reverse complement strand
TGATGTCCATAGTGCAGTCAAACAATGGGCCAAAGAGGTGGCGCGAGATTTTTTTGCCGAAGGTTGCAGAAACTCATTCCTCGGCTCAACAATTGCATGCAGAATGAAGACAATTATGCTGAAAAATAGTGTTTGATATATGTAAACGAGTGGGTAAAGTTTTTAAAAATACATTGGTTTTTCGATTTGTAATAAATTGAGTACTCTTACTTTCTGGACGTGCCTCGTATTTTACGAAACGGAGGTTGATTTATATAATTGCTGAATGTTTCAATTATTTAATTAAATAAAAATAATCGCTATCCATATTAGTGCACTTTGCACGAATATGGATAGCATATATAATGCAGTAAGCCTACTTTTAAGGGACATAGACTTACCTATACCAGGTTATATGATATTTGAAAGTGCAACGAATATTTCATGCATTAGGCATTAATTGTAGTATTTTATTGGTTTTTCATGATTACCACATAAAATATTGGCTTTGTAAAATTCTGCACCAAGAATTGGGTATTTTTTTTAAACTGCATGGAATTTTTAACTTTGTCGATCTGAAAAATAATTATATAGCTCTGTATGTATTTCATTGAAAATCAATGTTGCTGGGCTGAAACCCAATAGCACAATAAGCCTATTTTGATATATGAAAGTACAGTGTGTACAGCAGAGTGCATTCTGTGCTTTTGGAGTCGCATTTATTGGCAAATTCTTATACAACTTCACGTTTTGTATGTTATCTTTTATAGTTTATTCCACGCATGCATGGGATAGCACTTTTGACATCGTTTAAGATAAACCTATAGTATATATAGTTTAGATTTTGTTTAAAAAGTTTATGGTTGTGAGATAAGTACGGATAAAAAAATCGAAATATGATGGCAAGATAATTAATTTAATAATTATTTTGGAATTTTCCGATATGGAGTTTAGATAAAATTTCATAATCTTTATCTGATTTATCACCGTGTGATAATACCAATTTCCCTTTCCCAAAAAAGTTATCATGTACCTAGCCTATTTTGTAAACAAGTACCAATAAACAATTCCCTCATTGTGCATGCTCTTTTTATGTAACTAATCAATTGGCGAATTTTTGTTGATGTGCCTGATATGACAATTACTTTATTTATTTGATTGAAGACACCTCATGTTACAATATAATTTCTCAGGTGTAAGACTGAAATTGTTTCAATTCTTCGTTTAACTTTAATATAGTACAATTTCTCTTCTACATTTTTATGATTGATGTGATTATATCAAGCAAAACATGGATGATGAATGGAAAACAGCATAAGAAAGTGAAAAAATACTTCCCTGCATTGCATCAGGAGGGCCCTATCAGGAATTATACAATATTGAAATTGTGCAAATGTTAAGCTGGAATAGTACTATACATCGATTATAATAATTGTTCTAAATATAGAATAATGACAACTGAAAATTATGTTCATATAATTAGTATGCTGAAATTATCACCGCTAATTATGAAGTATCTTATATACCAATAAATAATTTTTACTGCTAATAAGGAGGCAGCAAACAATCAGCTGATTGTGCAAAGGGGAGTTGTGTTTTGGGAGAAGTCAGCATTATAACATTATTCGAACAAACGTCACCTTTTAATTGATAACTATATTTCTCTGCTGTTTTGCAAGTTTTAACAAATTTTTATATTGCACTTTCACTGGCTGGAGTATGTTATTGTACTATTTCGGATGATCTGGCAATAAAATCTGTAATATGCATCTGTTGTCAACCGCGTAGTGCCACTTGGGGCCAAATGCAAATGATTTATTGCGATTACTCCTCTGTTCCTTTGCCGATTTCAAACCTGTCTTCGCCAATGTGCTTGAAATAACATTGGACAAATATATCTAATTTATAGAACCCACCTATCTTCAAAACTGGCGAAGATAAATTTGGAATAACCTTGACGGAATGTTCCAAGGTCAAAAATATCGTGACCAATGGATGTCCCCAGTGATATTACTTATGAAAACGTCATTATATTTGCAATTATTCACCTCAATTTCAAGATATTAGCAAAAAGACCAGACTTAATTCCGGACACCTTTTATAGTGTGCATGGCCTATAGGATGTTATAATACACTGTGATATAGGGCACAAGAAATGCATGTCCCTTGAAATGGCCTTCCAGTCGCTTATTTAATTGAATTTACATAAAGGAGCATAAATATTGTATGATAATCCTTATCCTGTAATGCGTTCTATGCACAAACACGGGGTTTTTTCTTTCCCAGGGGCCCTTAAATCAACATGAGCCCGTACAAATGTTAGTGCAATCATATTTAATGCACAATTACCAGAGCCCACAACGAATCCCTAGTAAGAGGGTTCATATAATCCGTTAAGAATAAAATGAATTGTACTAAAATTGAAGGAGATTGGCCTGGACTTTTGATTTAGTTCGTACTAACCGAGGGTTCGCATTGAAAAGGGTACGTATTAAATATATTTTACTGTATTTTCCCAGTCCCTTGAAGTCCATGCACTATGGCAAAAGTTACGCTGTATTATGAAATGATTTACCGTTTTCGGGGGATTTTGATTGTTACACGTTTCGGTAGGGATGGAAAAATCTTTGTGGGGAAAAAGTGGTTGATGGTAAAACGTCATGCAGAGAAGAAGAAGCGGAAATCCTCTCTTGACTCCGGAAACGCTCGTCACACCATGTCCGCCTGCCTGTTCTTTCTGTTGGATTGTATCCAATACATTGCTGCTCTTACAAGATGAATAAGTGCACGTGTTTTTATTTTATTTCCCTTTTTTTAATTTTGTCTATCTCCTCTTTTTTGACTCACCTAAATGAACGGATGCACATGATGCACGCAATCGCTGGCTGCTCCCATATTTCAACTTATTTCACTGAAATAAACTCCCTTTCTGTCAATAATACTAGAAATAGTTATACAGGATGTCTTCTGATATAGCCCTACTGAAAATCTTGGAAATATACTGAAATTTTTAAATGAAATTTCAGTAAACGCCCTGTTATCATGTTATATACAGCAACACCTCAGTGATGTGTTGCTCGCTGGGTTGTTTTCAAATGTTGATCAGCAACACTTCTACACCTTAAATGTATTGTTTTCAAACACTGTTGATAAATATTCGCGAATATTTGTGTGTATACATGAAAGCACATTGCACTCTACACAGTTATAAAGTGCGGTTTTAACGAATTTCTTAACATTCTAATATTGATATGGCAAACGTGCTGAAATATAGATTGCTCAACATCGATTTGGACGACAGGCATTTGTTGGACACCAGATAAATCGCGTGCTTATTTATTACCTTCCCTTGCTAGTTACAGGGTTAGTCGATAATAACAGCCGAGCGCCCTGTAACTCTGGAATTAAATGGCAGTGTTCTGGTTTTACATATACTCATGAGTGAATAACAACTATAACATCCTATATGGAAATGCTGCATGCAGAATCTTGAAAAGTTTGTCAGCTAGGACATCACCGAGATCATGTTCAGTATATGACATGCACTTGGCAAGTGTCATACATACTCTAAGAAAAATAGTTCATCCGAATAAGGTGTTCACTTGGCTGACCAGTGAGAAGTCTGCTAAACTCCTGAAAAATGCCCCCTGAGACGTAATTAAATATTGCAAGGTGTTTTGGACCTGGTTGTAAAATGCATCTCTTCAGCAGAGTATTGGATCAATGCACTTAGCATCTTCAGGACTATTCTTAACGACGACAATTTAATAAAAGAGAATAAAACAAAAGAGAAATTGCACGACATCAGAGGGACATATGCAAATTACATATTTCATATTGGAACAAAAAGTTTATATATTGACTGTGTAGTTTTCTGTTCATACATTTTGCACACTCTTCTGCCCATAACGTTCATTTGATGCAATGGAAACAAGAGCTGGGAAACTTATGCAAAAAGAGCATGCATTATTGATGTTTGGGAATTTGGGTCGATGTGAATGGTGAGCACGCAGAGAGGGTCAAGTGTCGCCGAAAAGGCGAGTGGGAGGTTCCTGGGGCACCCTCACCTGTCGCCTGGTCCCTTGTAGCCTCTTCCCTTTTCGTCAATTATTAAATTTTTAATCAGGCCGTGGGCGGCGCTGCTTGCTGCAGCTCTCGCGCCTACCCTCTGCAATTACCCCCAATAATGCTTTATTAATTAGCTCGATTCGATCGTGCCCATTGGGCCCCTCCACCCTCCCATCTATAAACACCTCCCCCAGTATTTGTCTTCTTCAACAGATGCACATTTCGCACCTGATTAGACTCGCTTTATTCAAATGAAACACATGATCATCACCATGAAATCAGCCAATATATATAAATTAATAGCTTGATTAGCGAAACAAATTTGTAAGGTATAGACATTTATATTTAAGTTATTTGCACCTATTAGTCAATTTAGAATGGCCTCCTAAACGCTCCCCAAATTTACTGATGCAAACTTAAATCTACTATCCATGCAGTAAACACTAATGTCATTATAAAATTAGTAAAACAAAGTAATGCCCTTTGATACTACAGTCTAATATAACTTAATTCTCTTGTAGATATAGGAGGACCCTCTTTGGGACTCGTCAACTTTCATGCAAGAACCTGAATATGTAATAATTTGGATATGGTTATGTCAGGATCATTCATTGTGCCATATAGCAAATAATTAAATAACGATAGGATCTTATTTCGTTACTCTAATGATTAGCAGTTTTGCATTTTTACCTTTGGAAAGTTTTGGAGTTACGGAATATGTGTAAGAGCCAAATTTTAAGGAATGTTTTCATTGTTTTTATTATTGGCTATGAAAAGAGTATTGCAAATCGGTTACTAGTTTGTCAAGGTAAACAATATTTTGGCACGATTACCAATAATATTTTTGCAATATCGATCGTCGCCGTCCATCAAGATCTCCAGCACATGGTCTTATTTCATGGTATTGCATAATATTTATTGACCATGCAGCCAAAATTGTGTGTACAATTGGGAAAATAATATAATAATATAATTGGCAATGTAGGTTGCTTGTATTGCTGCAATGATCTTAGCTTGATGGGATGCTTCAAGGTCTCTGGTCACATCACAAATATAGATATATCACCATAAAAAGTCATTTTGCATTACTGGTGGGAGTGTTTCTAATCCCAACCTGACCGAAACTTGGAGTTAGAAGTGAATGTTATTGGAAACATTGGATATATAAATTTGTATAAGGAGGACGGTTGCAAATGAGGACTTGCCTCATGTGTATGCAGCCAATTAATTTGCATGGTTGTGCGTAATTTAGTTGGAGGAAACTGGTTTGGTGTTGAACATAATTTAGGTTGCACTGTTTTCAGTTTGTGGCCGACTCTGTATTTGTTAACAAATAAATAATAACAGTATTTAGGGGCGAGAGTGACGAGTGATTTCGTTGTTCAGTGGCCTTATTATGTGTGCTTGGACGAACTCCTAATGGTTGCCTTTTGAATTAAGCATGTCATTATAGGTGGCAATTAATCGCACTCTTGAGAGCTATATATTAGTTACACTTTCCGTCGGTAGGCGGCCTCTTTTCGAGTGCTACACAACTAACACTGCCTTATCGCGTAACATTTCCAACGATTTCCCTAATATGAATAATAATTAGGCGGATTTTGCGTATTGGGTGACACGACATGCATTGCTAAAATCGACAACCATTTGCATTTGTTGTCATTCAATTGTGTGTGCTCTTAACTTCTTTTCAGTTCCTTTGTTTACTATACTCTAACTTGTATAGAAGTTTTTTGTCACCCCCAGCAGCTCTTTTTTTTGTAATATTCGTAGTGAAAACACGGTGGCATTGGAAGTGCCCCAACAAGTATCAGAACATATTTTGTTGTAAATAGTTGGACCACGTGCAGAGTTGACCTCAGAGGTCCTTGTTGGCAACTCGACGGGGCATCGCAGAAATAGTAGTCAATTAGGGCAAGCCGAAATAAGGGGCACGTGCATAAATAATGTTGGAAAGCCTGAAGAAGGGGCCGCTTTTCAAATAAATAAGCCACTTTAGTGCTGAGGAATAGTTGCGAACCCGATTTGTTTCGGCAGGGATTAATATTCAATTTGAATTTACCATTTCAAATAACTTTCTTTGAATACCAATAGTTTTGATCAGGAATCTAAAAAAAGTGATCTTGTTATCCAATAACATACAATGAAGGGACTTATTAGTTAATCAATATGCGAAATGCAAGCTGTTCAATTAAACTAAACAATTTTAAAGTTACTATATAGTTGTCTACTGACATTAATTATATTATTAATAATTTCATGTTAAATAATGATATTAGAATATAGTCCTTTAATTCCTCATATATTAGGATTTTATAAAGTCCTGATATTTGTGTTGTCATTATAATTTGTTGTGTTTTGAATGCAATAGTATATTATTCGTCTAATAAGTTCCTTGTGAAATTCAATATAGGCTATTGTAATCTTCTATTTTTGTTATGGCAAGTGTTTAGAATTAGTCATGATATGCTGAATGCTAAAGTCAAAATATTCGGTTTTTGAAAATAAGTATAGACACCTCGTTTTATAGGAGGTGTTAACGTACACCATCTCCGCTACACCTCTCTAAATAGTTACATGTCTGTGACTCCTATCTTAGAGTGTAAAGTAATTAAGATGGTGTAAATGGTGTTTGTATGCAGAGTCAGAGCTGTAGTTGAGTTTATTTTTGTGTTGGGCAGGAAAACAAATGAAGGTGAAATTGTGTATTTTTTGCTGTTGTAATCGGCGCTTGTTGCTGGCAATGTTTTATTTACACGAAAGCGAAAAGGCAGTGTGACTCGGGATGAAAGAAATGTTTCGGATTAGGCTTATTGAGGTTTGGGGTTGGTTTGTGACGCAAAGTGGCGTGTGCTAAGCTGATGGTCGTTTGTTTGCCGTATCGATTAGGAAGCCAATGTATTGGCTCTTCTTATTCGACCCCCTGTTTGCGTGTTGACACGGTGGGTGGTCGAACATGTGCTTTCACTGTTCACCGTTCCAATGCCAATTGTGCACCTCTGCCAATCCCGCAAGGACCACTTGTGCAACTTATAAGCTATTGACCGAGGAGCTGTCTTCCAGTTTGTCATGCCATTCACCAAGCTGATTGAATATCAAATGCGCTCACCTCTCATGTTTTCAAATATTATATGTACACTGGAAACTCTAGCGGCACCCCATATTGGGCATTCCATTATAAAATACAGGTTTTATCCTCCCTTGATGCACATAATGCATATAATTGCACACCATATAAGAGAATACCCTTATAAGGGACAATTATATGGGTCCTTGGGGTGCCGTTATAGGAAGATTCCACTATGATGTGACTTTTGGCCACAAAACCGGTTTTCTCCGTTAAATAACGGTTTTTTCGAAAAACATCCGTGAACATAAAAGAACCGCAGCGTATCAAAACGTATTTCAAACTAGTTTTGGTTAGGTTAATTAGTTTTGCCTTGGTAACATATAATGTCGCAACTTCCGTAACGATGCTTTGGGAGAATGAAATTCTGGTTGTTATAAAGAGATACCGTTAAATAACCAAACCTTTTATAGATACGGTCAAACCTCGATAATTCGACACCTGGATAAATCCTCACAATTTAAAAAGTCCAAGCTCCAAAGACTTTCATGTTAAAAAAAACTCCGCTTAATTTGACGAATTAGCAAGGTTTGACTAAATAATATACTACTTTGAAACGGTGAGCGTTAAAATTGTGCAAATAAATAATTAAATTGGAAGCTGATGTTTTTCTGCATTGCTTGTTGCATAAATTGGAATATTATTGCCAGGTGAGATATTAATTTTTGAGCAAGTTTCAACTTCCAAATCTAAATTAAAATTATAGGAAACACGAATTCCGGATTCTCCATTGTTAATTTCTAGTAAGAACAGAAAAGAAGTATCCTAAATTGTAAACACTTGAAATAATTTTGAGTGGATGACTATCCTTGACATCCTGTAGAGATGACACAAAGCACATCTGCTTGTCAACAGTGAACGTTATGACAATCTTCGTCATTTCCAATCAGACTTCCTTGTTGTTTCGCTTGTTGCAGACATTTTGCCACCTGTTCAAAAGTCGGTTTATATGTTACCCTTCAGGTTTAAATTTAAAGTACAGGGCGGTTTTCCATTAAAAGTCAATGCTTTATCTTGCAATACCTTTTAGCTTTCAGCAGAAAAGCAAACTCATCACTGTGTGCATCTCTGTTCAGAATCTGCATTGTTTTTATTATATTGTGCAGATTATGTAAATCTGATAAACACGAATGCATTCTCTCTATACTATGCACAGGAAACAGGAATTGTGCTGAGTGGAATTATGCTAGATTCCAAATTTAGTGGATTGTCACACTCAATGGATAACAGATAAATGGGTGGAAATTTGGATAATCTCAATTTATTAAACAAATTGCATGATGCTCTACAACTTACAAATATCGGAATTGTATATTTCCTCGTTTAAGAGGATGTTTTCCCACATTGAGCTTCGTTGGAGGCCTGTATGGCGTGCCAAGCGTATCAACCGCTTTATTTGCTGTGGTGGCTTAAATGACGTCACGAGTCACTGATTTCTCCCCTTGCTCACACCAATGAGCTTCTCACACTTACAGACCGCGCCATGTTTGTTTGTGTGTTTGTTTGTTTGTGCTCCATACCTAAACGAATTACAGTGATGTCATGCAAAATGTAAATTTAGGTGCAAACTGTCAATGGTGAGATTGCAAGGGATATGGGTTAAATTTAATATTCCTTACAAAAATAGTCGAAAGCTGCAGCCAGCATGCAGTTAGGATGGATGTGGGACTTTGTAAGACCTGTATCATAATTCAACTTACTTTTTGCAAACCTCAATAAATAACCTATTCCAAATTATTGAGTTGTACATTTATTTTGTTGCATTCTGTGTGGGTTCACATTTTGATTCATGTGCAACTGCATATTTTATTCGCCAGGTCAAGATTTGGTTCCAAAACCGTCGTTCCAAATACAAGAAGTTGATGAAGGCCCAGCAGGTGCAACAGGGACAACCGGGTGGTGGTGGACCAACGGGCTCCTCGAACGGACTCCACCAACAACGCAGTCCCGGAACGGTGACCCCTCACAGTCCTGCACCAACACAAAGTCCTCACAGTGGCACTGGAGGTGGGAACACGACGCAGCAGCCGCAGGGACATCAACCGCAGTACCTGACAGGCAACAGTAACCCGGTCAGCCCTCAACCCACTTGTGTCTCCCCAGCAGTGTCCACACCCCCTTGCGTGTCACCGTGGGACATGAAGCCCGTCATGGCGAACAATGTGGCCTCTGCGGCCCTCAACGTCGCCAATAGCTACATCCCTCAGTATTCGTGGTACCATCAGTCGGACAATGCCAGTCTCAACCAGCAACTCCTAACGTAACGTCCAGAGTGCGCATGCGCCAGTGTTTCGGCCATTTTAGACACACCCACACGGACTGACCACTACTACTACTACGAGGTGTGAGTGAGTGAAACAGAATTGCAGTTGTGCGTTTTTCACGCGAAAAATGCGACCACATCATGATGATGGTGCACGGGCTGTAAAGGTCCTAGTCTACGTCATGGTCCTTAAAACCTTGAATGCGGGGGTGCATGCCTTTCGTGTGTACATACTTTATAAATGACCCCCCTCGCCACCAACCACACTCTATAGGGTTTGGGGGCCCCAAGAGTTCCTCATCTTACAGGCTGCGCGAGCTGAGGTGTGTCTTAAAAGTCTCCGCGGACACCAGGCCCATTAACAATTTCCTCGGTGTTGTCGCAAATGAAATTTACTTTATACTGTTGAAATATTTTCACACCTTCAAAAACTGTTTTCCTTCCTGTATTGTTTCAGGGTGGGCACAAACAAAGTCTGTATTATTCTCCATTAAACTTTGCGGCACAAAATTTAATGTTTCCACTCTTTACGTTGTTATGTCAGTTCCTGATATGTTTTTAAGTCTTTCACAAATGTATTGCAAAGGGGGATTTTAAAGACAACTCCTGGAAACAAATTTCTAATGGGCCCAGTGTATTTATTTTTTGGACACACCTCGGATCGTTGAATTTGGCCAAGTCGCGTTCGCATTTCACCTTCCCCGAGTGAATAAACAATTTGGTAATGTTTAGTCAATCGAATGCGAAAATGAACGAATTTTGAGTTTTTCCTTAATGCACTTGAACACAACTATTTCTGACAACGCATCAAAACCCATTCTCTTTTCAACGAAATGTGCAATATAAAGAGAGTTTTTCATTTATAAATTGCAAACAAATTCGTGGTTTGCACTCTACTTACACTACATTACTGTAATGAAGATAAAGATAGTTGAAAAGTTGCTTGTACCCGAACGAATAATTGAATGCAGAGAATTCAATCTGCTCCAATGAGTTCCCATTTTGGATTTTTGGATTTTACTCATCAGCTTTGGCCAATAAATCAATTCTCCAAGTAGAGTGTGATATAATAACTTTGAGATATCGAACAACCATTGGAACAACGAAGGTGACTTCACAAAAATGATCAACTTACAATTCCCTACTAAAAACACAGCTCAGGGTTTGCTGTAAAATGCTCGCTTCGCAATGTGGACCCTTTTAACCGTACCTCTGCACCTTGTATAAAATTGTTGTAAACTTCCGTGTATAGATACTAACAGGAAAAATTTCAAAACCTACTAAAAGCAATTGAGTAGTAAGCGAGGTAAAAGGGTGCACAGGAGCGAGCTGATTAGGATAATTGAAATTTTGAAGGTACTTATACTAAAAGCTCGTTCAAAGTTGCACTGCTGGGGGGAGGCGAAAGGGGGAAGAAATGACATCTGACCAACGAGGGACGCCGAAATGCTTCGTTGCTTCTCCCTTATTGGTCGAAGGTCTCGTCTTCCCCCTTTCACCTCCCTGTAACAGTGCAACTTTGAATGCGTTTTCAGTATATAGGAGAATATTTTCGGGATCAAATTTTTATCAATTCACATCGAATTCTATGCTATGTATACGGTATATAATGAGACACTCAGGCAAAAGGTGACAAAAAGGTACGCAACCATCGACTTCATTGACTTTTAACTCATTTTTGTTTTTTTCTCTCCTTAATTTACTTTTGATGCATTCAAAAGAGATAATATGGTTTAAATCCATTACTTCATGTAGAAATGGACACATTTTTCTTCTTTTTCATCTCCTGTCTCCTATATTTATTTCGCAACGAGACGAACAATCAACGGACAATTATTATGCCTGGCCCGTTGCTGGTGCTCTTCAATCGACTATTCTACCTACAGGAGAGAGAGAGGAAAAAACACTTCTCAGAGACACTAAATACAAGAGTTTAGTTCGTTTTAGCGTTTAATTCTTAAAAAAGGACCCAGAGAAATGACAAAAAAGAGCTACGTCGTGCGTTTAAACTTCGTTTTTCAGCTTTGTGTATGTACAGTTCATTGATTACTATTGGAGGATGTGTGTACATTCTCGAGTTTGTGTAATAAATAAGACCGAAATGTAAATACAGTCTGTGTGTTTGCCAGATAATTATTATTAGTACTGCATTTTTTTGCACACAGGAACAAACACGAAAACACTGAAACAAATGAACAACACTATATTTGATAACTGGTATAATTGATCCTAATAACTGTATTGGATTAAATTCAGTAGTATACTGATGCTATAAAAATTACAGCACAGGTTTATTAATTAATCAATTAATTGCAATTTGAAATATTAAATTACATTGATTGGAGACACCAACTCAGGCATTTTTGTTTTGATTTCCCCACAGATGTTTGACGTGTTGTATACTTGCATACATACTTCTTATAGCAAGTGCCGTTCAAATATTCATAACACTACGGATTTAATTATGCTCATTAATAAATATAATAGGTAATTTTGGTCGTGATTTTGCTGTAGTTGGAGATTTTGGCTCAGAGCTAATGTGGCACGAGTATCAATTAAAGACAATTACAGCGAGCCAATTTTTGTACTAATTTACCCTGCATCAAACGTTGCTCTCACTAGACAACGTTGTGTCAACTCGTATCCAACTATATTTTATTCATAGCAACGTGTTTAACAAAGTGTAATTGCTGTAGGGTAAACTTTAGGCAAACAATGAATACAGTAATTGGTTTCCCTTAAGCAAATACGTTTCTTCATTGCAATAGGACAGTTAAACAAATTCAAATTTATATTGTTTTATAAACTTTTACTGTGCTTATTTTGCATACAAATGAAGTGTTTAAATGGTTCCAATATTTCCTTACTAAATGTTGAGCGATTATTTTATTGACTTGTTATAACTTTTTGTCATTGTTGTATTAAGACAGTAAATAAGGATTGTAAGCAGAACTACAATTGGCATTAGCAATGATATTGATTATACCTGTTGATTACAATTAGCTTTGCATCTTCAATGGCTATTATATGGGAGCATTTATTTGCCAGTTTATCTATATTATATTTGAATGCAGCTGTTCAAACAACCAATCAATTAATTAACTGAATTTCCTGAAGAATATACAACACTTTGATATTAATAATTACAATATAATCAGATTTTTATAATCCAAATCGTGATAATTTTTGCTGGAGATTGAATGCAGCCAATGTTAACACATTTCTGAGTTGTGTTAAACTTTTAGATAAGAATTTGTACGATAAGGATCATGTTTCTAATTATTTTCTTCACACTTTTGGAAAGAATCAGTGGTGGCATGTTGATTTTCGTGTATTTATACGTAATGCACCCAGGCGGCCGTTTTATTGCATGTTTTCTTCTTCTTCATATGCCAAAACATTAAAAAGAATAACAGCCAGGAAGGGAAAGATGTTGTTAAGAGGGAAAGACATTTACAACTCTATGATTGAGAACGGAGCGGTCCTTTTTATCACATTAATACAATGTACTACCACTTGTGTACAACACATGTATACATATACTGCACAACAAAATAGGTAAAGACATTTTACTGCAATGTAAATGGATTAGAGATTATTACATTGACTTCTGCTTGGTTATATACTGTGTTGCATGTGTGTAGATGACGTATCTGTGTTTTTGTGTTGCTTGGAGAGTGCAATTAGCCTGGCTGACTGACAAATGTGGCCTAGGGGGGTTGCAGAAGCTGAACAAAAGCCTCTCATCCGTCACAGAGGAAGCTCGTTGTTATATTATTGTTGTGCAATGGCTATTGGGTCCATCCATGGTCCTACTGTTCACATACAACCCATCCGTCTTCAATGTCTGCCTGCCCAACAGGACCTCGGTGGACCCCTCAGTGTAGGCGGCATTTTCGGTCATTCATTGTCTTCAAACACTTACCTACTACTACCTATATCACGTGCTGACACTAATCAGCTGACTATAACACTTGGTGCTATCCATTTCTTCTTTCATTTTTAAAGCTATAGGGGAGAATATAAAAAAGAGGAAATTTGCATAACAAGAAATTAATTTGATACAGTGCTTGGGTGGGCAGTGAGAAAATAATTATCACATGGGAACTGGAAGATGGCAAGAGGAGAGATAAAGTGAAGGAAGTTGCATGTCTGCACTATATCAGTGTTGTTAAGGTGGTGCTAATTCAAAGACAACGCCCTAACTAAGGAAACTTTTTCTGGAATTACGGTACGATGTGGTGATATTTTTGCTACGGTATATGAGGCGTGATAACAGAGTTATTTATGAATTATCTCAGCAGGGAAATTTCGATTTATGAGTTTGCATTTGCCTCGATCTAGTGAAATCCTTCCAAGACAAATTTTTCTCAATAAATTGAAGATTTCGATATTCCTATTTGATATTTATCACAAAATTGGACGATGTAATGTTCTTCCTTATACATACTTACACACATTGCAAACATAAATATTGAAACCAATTTACAGTGTGACCGTATATTGGGAAAAAATTGGTTAATTTAGTTTTCTTACTTTTGTTACGAATACAGGAAACAAAAGTGTCATGTAAATTGACCCAACTAAAGCCGAATCACCTAAATTATGCATACTGTAGTAGGGTGTAGTACAAGTGCAGGGAAATATACAAAACAATGCAAGTTTTAAGAAAGTGGTTCAAAATGCCTAAAAAATTAGCATGGTCTAGATGTTTGTGGTAATCTCTTTCTACTGGAGGGTCTATTTTTGCACAGTACCCCCCAGCATTCAGAGAAATCCGTATAAAAAAGGATATTTGATGGAAAATTATTAGTGTTCATTTGTGTATGACAATTTTCTATGTGTGAAATAGACTTGTGATCAGAAGATCTGCCAAAAGAGAAATCAGGGAAACGGTTATCACTGTGAACCTTGATAAGCCGTCACAGGTGTCGTCTTATCGGTTTTTTGACTGTACATGGAAAACGAAGAGAATTTCATGGATATCTGTCACATTTGCGAGAATTGGCCACCAGTAGAGACTTTAATTAGTTGATTGTGGGACTTTCACGGTCATTGTTGGCAGTTATGGAGGCTGTAAGCGCGCCACCGGTGGATGCTGAGAGAACACACAGTTTATTAGAGTTGATTATTGGTGATGACCTCGTTTTATCGCGCCTTATTCTTATTTTCCATAAATTGGGGGTGGGAGATAGGGCTGGTGGCCGTCATCTGCACAATTGGCCCGTTGTTGGACCCACGTGCTCTCCCCAGCCCCCTTGCATGGCACATGCATTCTGCGCCTTTTCTTGTGGGCTACAAAACGGTCGGCACCCATTGTCAGTTACTCAATGCCAACAGGAACCCGTCTGCGAGACGACAACAATTAAATGCTGGGGTGGGTATGTTTGGGCCCACTCTCAATGCAACCACACAACGAACCCCTCCTGACAGAATTCTCGCAGATTTCCAAGTGGCATGGTGCTAGGATGAGTCGTGGTTTTGTCAAAAATTCGCACCCTGCATCATGTGGCCCATATTGGATTTGTTTTCTGGCTCTGGCTGCAGGCCACAGGATCGAGTGGGGGCACCACTTGAGGTCCTCGTAAAAGGTCAACGAGTTCAATGTGGAAGAGCAAACATGCTTTGGTGCCCAAGTGTGCTTTCCTCCTAATCCCATATCCCCATTCGCGTGTTGCCAACTACAACTCTTTTTGTTTGCATTGGCCAAACAAACACTCCTCGTAATAATGACATCAACTAAATTTCTTGGATGCATTCGTGTCAGATTAGGAGTGTAGATTGTAGTGTCACATGTGACGAGTCGCAGTCAGGGGTCGTTCATGCACAAACTGCTGGTGTTTTTGTGCATGGTTAATTGTGTATATATGCTCTTTGATAATGAAGTTTCTTGTTTTATCATTTCTATAATCTTAATTGCAATTTTACATTTCTATAAAATCCTATAAGTTAACTCTAATAACACATTACATGTTTCTTATTCAAAATAAGAAATGTTCCTGCATGATTCGTGTTATTTTTTGATGGGACAATAATTTTGAATGATTTATTTGTTCTGATATTACCAATAACAAAATATTCTTGTATTATTTACCCTGATATTTCCAACTAGCTGGGGTACCCGGCGTTGCTCGGGTTCAGTTTGGGTAGCGTTCATGAATATCAACGCAAGAAATCATTAAAAATTCAGAATATTCTGTAAAAAATGTATTCTGTGGTGAAACTACACAATAGTTACTTCATGTTTACCCATGACCTATGAATCAGTGGCTGGTCTTGTAAGATATTGCTCTTGTAAGATTTCAGGCTATACAATTGACCGATATCCAACATGGAGGCTGTAATTTAATCAAAATATGCAAACTGATTAGTAAAAAACAAGTTATCCTTTACAAGGACGCCATTTTTAAATGTTTTTCAGCCAATAGAAGGACACTGAAATCGGTTAATTAAGTATATGGATGCTGTGGTTTATCTCTCTCCCCTTTGCACAGAAGTCTGCATCATTTTAAATTGCGATGATACTATAGCTGCCATTGTTTCCCATTATAGTACATACGTACAAATGTTGATCCATGTTTTCAGATATCCTGTGTATTACCAAGAGTGGTATTACTACATACAGAGACAAATACAAAACACAATGGAAAACGGGTTTCCGGGCGATGCCCGATTTCCAGTATGGGTAAGCATAATAAGAAGTATAGGTATATATAGTGGGGATTTTTTGTGTGTGTACTAATGGAACAAATGAACAAATGTGGGCGTTATTGTAATTTGGGCGTGTGCTGGATGGCAAGAGTGGCTCGTGCTGCAGACCTCAGTCTATACATTTGTGCCTTTGATGGGAAATGAGGATGAGCGTGTCATTCTATCTATATACACCATATAACATGTGTGCACCATATAGCACAACACCACAACAACACTGTGTATAGAAAGAAAGAAGTAGGTGGCAATCAGGTGAGACGAATCGACAGCACGTGACCAAAGGACACTACTACATTCAACATATCGATCGTCATGCATCTCTCATGCATGTGCTCTCTAAGCATAATCACCATGTGGCCACCTCCCGAGTGACGAAGCGAAATGCAACTACTTTTTATATACACCTGCATTCATCGCTTTTTCACTAAAACTTTTATATCTTTTATCGTGATTCTGCGTTTCTAAACTGCTCTCTTATCTACTTTTTCCAACTCGATTCTCGGTTTCAAATGTCATTCTGCAAAAGAAACATTTTCATTGAAGTCCACGTAGTAAACTAGGACAAACCATATGTTATGCACCATAAAGTGTTTCATGAAATTGCGAAGTTCATGGTTTTTATAATTATGCAGGATTAGCTGCATAGCTGTACTGGAAAATAAGTGAAACCATTTTTGTGACTATTTTCTAAGACTCAAGTCATAAGAAGTCTATATTATTAACCCACATGTGTAAAACTCATTTGAGTACACATTGAGTATATATGGGTTAAGGGACCATAATAATTAAGACCTTGTTGTTTTACCAGTGATTTCAATTGATAAATATGAATTTAATTGTGCAAGATTATATACTCAGATTTCCAATAAATGTTTTCCACTCTTGATGGCGTTAGAAAATCACTTTAATAGCTAAAGCAGAATATGAGTTATCTATAGGAATTTGAGAGATGACTTTCTGATGGAAAAGTAGGGATACCTTAAATTGGGTGACCCACCCACCACCCACATATTGAGGTAACATTCTCGTCTTTCGAGTGAACTCTGAACAACATCAACAACATTGCTGGTAAACTTGTTTTATTTTGCTACAACCGCCTCCTTCCTATACATGTATATCAAACTGTATGAAGTAAAGTACCCATATTTTAACTAACTGTCAACCACACCTTATATACAGTTTGCTGTTCTGAACTTCCAAATTTTGTACCTAATATAATTTTTCTTAAAAATATACATACTAGTATATATTAATCCAGTAAAGTTATATTGCAATAGATGTTTAATAAATAGGCAACATATTTCAAACTACCTAAATGGATTTTACTGGGTGAACCTTCATTAATGAAACGTTTGTGTTGATGAAATTACATTGGATTGCGAAAATGTCACGTCACGTGGTTAGCCTTGAAATTAAATGTGGTGACTTTCCTTCAACATGATATGTCTCTGTGCATGGTTGAGTCATGACAAACAAGTCACATCCACCTCAGAGTCACACTTTCACAATCAGGTTTATATCGATACATGCAGCATTTTCTTTTGCTGGAGAAGCAATGCGGAAATGTTGAGCGTTTACTATAATGAAGATTGGGAAGCAAAAAAGATGAAACATGACTCGGAAAATACTGGTTCGCAAAAGTCCAGTAGGCCTACACCGTGTAAGTACATGGAGTAATTGGTTTTCAGTACGTCACACTATACACACTCGTTATTGATCATGGCAGGCCAAAAGTGATATTATCAGTGTGATATATTTAACTTGGTTTTTGTGGAACTGTTGTTGCCGTGATACCTAAAACCTCTCTGTTATCGCACACATTCACATTGTACAAACAGTTGTTTGACTTGGGTACATTGCTTTTTTGATTTAGTAGGTATGTAGCTTGTGTTTGGATTCGTGACAAGATACAGTATGTATAATTATCCAGGTTTTGGTCCAAACATCCGTCCAATCCATAGCATGAATGAAGTTCTATACATTTTTCATGCAGCCATTAACTATAATTTTCAGTAAAAATGAACCTTTAAACAATTGGAAAGTAATAAATCCTCTTTGGGTCGATTATTCAATTACATTTCAGGCAAACAAACATTAATTAACACTCAGGAGTGAAAATAGTTCGCAAATAGAAACTTTTGAACTGATTTTATATGGGAACACTTGCAGGATTTTAATTTAGCTTTGTTCAATACATGCAAGTATATTTAGGTGGTATAATGCAAATATAATTATATTGAATTATTCTAATCTGTAACAATATTTAAATCGGGAATTGCAAATGGGAAGGTGGTCAATGCACAGACACTTAGGGTATCTGCCCCAATAAATTGCAGATCTAAACGATATGGAAACCAGGACTTGCAACACAATGCCTCAACAGTGTCACAATTGCAGCAGCAGTCAAATTGTAAAGATATTCAGCATTTGTACTGACCCAATGGTAAAAATGTCTTATTTGGTCTACATGCAGCTACTGTGTAACTTGACTACATATATATATGAAAGGATGTTAAGCTAGGAAGCAAACGAGCTCCCGTCGAGTCCCTGAAACACACCATCTGCATTGCTGGTTTCCATCTGCTCCACCTTTGCCAAGCTGCATGTTTTGGAGGACCGGACAATAAAGAGAAAAAGAGAAAACAAAAACTCTTGAAAGATGTGGAAGTGGAAAGGGAGAGTTGGTCTGTGGGTGACAAGGTGAAAAATTCTAATGTATACAGGTAGTGTACGTAGGCAGGCAGGCTTTTGGATTTTGAGGAATAAGGAGGCCAGGGATGCGCTTAACTAGGCATGGTTCCTCTGCATTGAATCGTCCGCCAGAGGCGCTTCACGCTTCACCTCCACGTCCGTTCACCATTCTTTGCTTTTACGTGTGCTACGTGATATTAGTAGTATAAGGGGGCCATTGGGTGTTGAAAGGATGCCGCCGACCAATCAGAAGCAGGCCCCGCCTCCTTGAC
>JAQFZQ010001502.1:0-19116 GCA_034696005.1 Glomeris marginata | reverse complement strand
AAGGATCCCACCGTCAAACTTTGACGTCTAATAACTTTTTTTTTACTAATTTCCACAGAGATTTTGTTGAACCACTTGCTTTCTTCATGGCTTTTCTTCACGTAGTTCAAATTTCAGGGTACCTTACAAAACCGTGCCGGATGTCTTAATATGAGAGTTGTGGCATCTAAAAGGTTGAAAGGTGCTTATGGTAATGGGTGGCATATAAACCAATAAAATGAGAGGTTTCTGTCTTGCTCAGATTCCGTCACTGACAGGTTGTACATTGGAATTAGTCTACAAATTGCAGGCTGAGCCAAACAATCGCCAGCATATACATTTAACATCATTTTTGCAAGAAATAAAATGCAGACATGGGAATGTGACCAGAATAAATGCGACAGAAAATTATCCACAGCACTTGGCAAATAAATCCTGAACAACATGGGAACTCGTTTTATTTTATGTACGTGCATGGCTTACTGCAGGGCATCCAAAGCCAAACTCAACGAAATGTACACATAACTTATAAAACTTTGTGCAAACAATGATATTACTTATTAAAAATGCATTTCATGCAAGTGGAATTAAGACAATATTCGATCACTGGCTTTTATATACAAGCACAATTGTATGTATTACATTACATTCCTTCTACTGGAGGTATATATAGTTCACAAGTGCGCATCCATGTGAACCACATTGCGTTGGGATAAGCTTTAGAAATCGTGCGGTAAATATAAACATGAATATCCGAATTAGGAGGATTTAAAATCACAGTACTTGTACTCTTATATAAAAAAAAAAATTAAAACAAATTGGAGAAGGTTATGCCATCTCATGGGGAACTTTGGGCCATTACAATCATGGGTCGAGTAACCGAGCAAATTGTATATTAGTTGAAAGTTTTGCAATAAGACAAATTAAATGGATTGATGATTTTGCTCTCTGATCGGCAAGTTTAACAAATGCTAATATTTGTATTCATTTTCAATCGGATAACATTAGCCCATGGGGAATGTGCCTGCTTGAAAATGCAATCATCATTTCTGCAATGAATATGTCAACAAAAGACGATTTAATATTTTCGAAGTCAGATGTTCCCCTCTTATGCCTCTCTTATTACATCAACTGTTTAATTAGACGAAAATTCAACAGCCAGCTGGCACATATGCATACAGCAGAAAATTGTCTGTTTCCAAGGAACTTTTCATTTTTCACACTTACTAAACAGCTGGTACATTCAAATGTAAAAAAATAACGGAGATAAAGATTCCAAGGCAAAGTTTGCATGTATATACCATATATTATATTACTTTTCCTGCAAATTTGGAAAATAAATGATACAAATGTATCAAAACCGGGTGAAAAATGAAGGGTTCGTGCGGAAATTGTTGGCTTCACTGCAGAACCGCACTGCTAAACAACTTTCGTAGGAAAGTAATCCATCTTGTTCATTTAAGAAAAGTGCAAATATAAAAAATGGGATTTTGACAGTCTGCAGCCTGCACAGTCTACATTTTATATCAATCGTCTAGATTTCCAGACACTTTGGTTGTAAAATTTTTTATTATAACAATCTCATGTGTTGTGGGACCCCTCGATTACCTTTCGTCACATTTGCACTTCTTTGAGTCAGTGCATTTTATTGACAATAAAAACACTGCTGCTCTAAAGTTTTATTTTCATTTTGGCGTTCAAGTTTCCAGTTGCGGTCGTATTGTTTGCGAATATATTCTGGTTTGATATATATTCTTGAATTTGGAGGTGTAGTAATAGTGCGAGTTAATGGCCAAATAAAGCCTGTATGGTGCTTTTAATTATACAGCAACCAAACTGTGTATACAACAATATTTCAGTTCTCGACTTTCATATTTCTACATAGCTGCCATGTACACATGACGGGGTAGGGGAACGAAATTATTAAATGCAATATACAAAGTACAAAGATATATTATGCACTTTGTACATTGCACCTCCTCCCAACAAGTCAGAAAATACCTCTTTTGGACTACATTGAACTGTGAAAAATTGCAGACCGCACAAAATGCAGCTAGTGTTTATAGAAACTACACATATTGCAAGCTTTAAAATGAAATCCGGTCGTCTGAAAAAAGAAGTTTAGTGTCTGTTGAAGCTGCATTTTTAATTCTGGCAACGTGTTGGAACTCAAAATATATTTTTGGCATGCATATGGACTACCATTTGAACGCTTGAAAAACAGAATAGGGTCGTATCATCGTGGTTTAGCACGAAATGTGGGTGGGCGGGCAAATGAGATGGGGCCAGCTGGTATTCTCCAAGTTCAAACTTAACATGGCAAAAATACAAATATCCCATACACTTTGCCTTGAAACTTGCCAAAAACTCGATTATCTCCTTATCTTAAACTTCCATCCACGAACTATATACACATACCTCCAGACCAAATAAATTGCCATTTCCAAACTGACATCGATTTGTCCGTTTCTAAGCCACTACATACGAATTGCAAGAAAATCAATGCATATATGAAGCTTTTCTTATAATAAAATCACTGGATTCGAGTTATGCCCCAATCATATTTTATATACACCTCACCATATAAATAGTTACGTATTAAGAATCCCAATTTCAATATTAAACATATTATGCAATCAAAAAATGAACAGCGTGCATGTTGGTCCAGTAAAAATTGCAAATGCTTGTATGTTCATGGTTGGAAAAAATGCAATTACATATAAGGTGTGTGGTTTGCATAAACCGTTATCTATATGGTAATGCAACGCAACATAACTTACAAACTTGGTTATGAAATTGCACATGTGCCTTAAAAATAACGATGTGGGTAATGTACAAGTTAAAAATACCGTTTAGGTAAACAAATGCCATAAAGCTTATGAAAATATAAAACAGTTCGAGCTAGTACAGGGTATCTCACAAAAAAACAATTTCGGGGATCATAATAATCACAGCAGATTCATTGCCAATGTGGTTGCACTCAGCCGTACCTGCATGTATACCACCTTTCGCAAGAAATGTTATACACCATGATCGAGTTGGAGCCTTGGTTTTAATAATGTGATTTACACCCGTGTAACAAATGTTTAGAATAACCCTTCCCATGCTTTTACAAAACCAGTGTGTCTTGAATGGATCCAGATCCGCCATGTTTTCACATTTGCTAACATAAATGGAAAGCCAACAACATGCAAATGGCCGACTATAGCAACAACAAAAGCTGCACGGCTTTGCTGCAAGCTTTAGAAATGCGATAGTTGTTTAGACTTTTGTTATTGTAAAAGCTGTAGTGTAAAGCATGAGCTGAGAGTGTATCATTGAAATGTTGCCATATCAGTGACTACTTGAATGGTTATGGCTCTCCTATACATTTCATATAGCCCTATTTCAAAGAACTATTCTTGGTCATGTTTAACCATTTGAATGAACAAAAAAACCCTTATGCCCAAAACATCTTTTGCAACTAACTAAATCACTTTCACATGTAAGCTAATACTTTTAAACAATATCTTAAAATGCATGTTAAACATTCTGTTATGTACCATTCAACATTACTACAGTGTTGTATTTTAAAATAAAAATGGTTATTACTTTCCGGATAACCCTCATATTTGCACAGATCTTATAGAATTTAACTGAAATTTTGTTTGGTTCTACAAATTTATAAGTTGCTTATGTTTTTACTGGATGTGAATGTCTGCACATTGCATAAATTGTTCATAGTAGGTTCACTAAGAAAACTAATATTAGTGTAATAACATGAGTTATATATAAGGTAGTGGCGTTTTTCTCAAAATAAGTCATTTTTTTCACTAGAATGCACAATGCAAAATATGGAAATTAAACTTGTAGGGTACAAGTAGTGTTAAATTATAAATTGCCATAAAATTGTGTTCTCATGTTGCATAAACTTAATTCTATACACATCCAATAGCTTTTCATCCAATTACAATTGACCTCTGTGTATAGATATCATAAGAATTCCTGTCATTTCAGACTTTTATCGCATCTAATGATGCAAGATACGGAATTAGATGTAGGGTACTTATTCATGTTGGAAATCAAACGATTGGGTCATTAATCATAGTCTTGATCGATACAGTGCGACAATCGCTTGATTACATCCTGATCGAAAAAAGGCATTGACACTTTCTGATCGCGTCTAAAGGTAAACGTGAAAAATCAATACATCGATTTAAAGTTGAGATAGATATCCTTGTTTCCCCCATTGTCTACGACATCTTACACAAAGCACACAGATAAATAAGTAAACGAGTTGCATGAAAAATTATTTGCAACATTTTCCATTTCCCCCAATTATCAACACAAACCAAGAAATAATATCAAATATGTACCAATTTCAATTAACAAACAACGTTTTAAAATTCTACTCTATAAATATGGAAATAATTTTGGAACTTACATTGCAGCTGTGTGGAGATTTCCTCGAAGAAAAGCCTACATCCGGGTATCCTCTGGAGCAGATCTTGCTTTGACGAGTGTTGAACTATTGGCAGAAGATAATAGTCGATTGCCCACCAACAGTCAGATTCCAAGTTTGGCGAAACCGTCCACAGCAATATCGATGAATTGCTGGTCATTTCCGACTGAGGGAGCAGAATGAATTTCCCCCAGGATGCATTTTGTGGCCAGCCCACCACCAACAGGAAATTGTCCACTGTTTAAACGTTCGAGAAAATGACCAACTGGCCAAAGTGGTGGTGGCGATTCAGCAGTCTAAACGGCATGTGGTGACTGGGTGTACTCCCGCAGCTTCACCGAAACTGCTTCTCGGATGCTGCGGTTCAGTCCATTCCTAAATCATCTCTACAGCCCAGGGGGTGATGGGTTGGAAAACTTCCTTTCTCATTTCCTTTCCACCCCTCAACGTTCATTTCCAGCACCTATACGGGAGCAGAGCAAACATCAGAACACATTGGCAATGAGTCAGTCATTATACGATGTTTAAAAATAAAAACGTCCCTTTCAATGTTTGAATGTAAAAAACTTGAAACTGTTAAGGTTGCATGCCAGTTGCAGATGTTAACAATTATCTTTTCGCCCTCAAAATACTTGTTGCTTTATAGCATAATTGCTTGAATAAACGTCATAAAATACAAAAATAGCAATGGGCAGAATATTTAAGTGCATGCACTTAAAACAGGACACATTTGCTATAATTTTTCAACTTTTATCACGCAATTTATTTTTACGAATCGATTGCGTAATATTGAAGTTTACTCCTATATATAGTCAACCTCCTTAGTAAATTTTCCCTTTAGTCAACTAGCATTTATACCACTGCATTTTTTGTGGCTTTAAATGTTTCAATTTTTTCTGTGCACACAGTCAACTCTCTTCTAGTAATTTTCATACCTTACATAAACAGTTTTAATTGTTGCTGTCAACAATAAACTTCCTTATACTGTCAACGTGTCTAAAGAAGTTGAGACAGGATGCATTTGATTGCCAACTATATAACAATTCCGTTTTTTAGTACAAATAAACATATTTCACATCATAAAAATAGGCTTACTGTGTAAGCCAAAGCTTTGTGTAAACATGCACCGAAAAATAGATGTGCGAAGTGTAAATTTTTAAACTCCATATTACCATTACAGACCACATTTCCTTAAACATCTTCCAGTTTACTGCCTGGCTATACATATTCAACAAATGCCGACTGTCCCACAACACCAACGGAACATGCATTCATTCATGTAGTAATTAAATTAACCCGCATAATTTGTATTACAATCCCAACATAGGTTCTACCTACTTTGCAAATGTAGAAGCTTTCTTAATCATTGTGCTTATGAAATTTGCAGTTGCTCTTTTGGGCCATATGAAGAGCAAATTCATGTCACAGTGATAGTATATACAGATGTAATTGAAATAAACAAGACACTAATTCCTTAAAATAATGGAAGTTAATGAATTATTTTAAAATAGTTTATCTTAATAGTGCATGCAGAAGTATTCAAATTTGACACAATTCGCAGTTCTAACACAGAATAACAGATTCAACAATTCTTTACTACAATGATCTGTTGAGGTTCTTGCAGATTTATAGTACCCATGTGAATTTCCAGCAAGTGCCAACATAAATATAGAATTTGTTATTAAAATATAGCCAGCAAATGTGCTGCATGGTGTATATATAAATAAATTGTGCATGCATATGGGATGGATGAGCATCATTTTAAATGCAAATATTTTTCACACGGCTTCTTACAGTTTGCATGCACAGAATTCCACATCATGCAGCTAGACCAATCTTTCATCACCTTTATATACAGCAGCATGGGCATATAAAAATGCCCACTATACTTTGTTATGCAACAGCCAATTTGACTTAACTGACTCAAGCGGTTGCTAAAATTTAATGTGAAGATGCTCGCAAAGCAGGACATGGAAACATCTGCCAAGAGTATAAAAGCAAGTGCAAGAGCAGCAAGTAAATGGGTAGACCTCCATAAATTTCTCAAGTAAAGTGCACAAATTACAAGTAGGAAAAATAGAGCAATAATTAAATCCTAAAATATTTCCCAAGATACCAAAATGTGGCCTTCGGCACCGTACTTCAACAGCCATAATTTCTCAATTGAACAATCAAAAATTTCTAGATTAATCCTAATTAGGATATACTGAATGCCTACAAAGTAAATGTTGCCAAGTTCTCGTACACGTGCAACCTAAACACTCCAGATGCTGTTGCACATGTTTAAGTTGCAACATAAACAAGCAATTACGGGAATATAACCATATTAATAACAGAATTTTAAGCTATTTATTTTCCATAAATTCACATGCAATATAGCTGCAGGCATGCATTTAGTAAGATCGTTTAAATAATGACGGCAAAGATTGCATAGTGAATAATTCAGTGTGGTTACATCAAAGACGGTATAGGAATTATGCAGCCCTGGTTGAGATTGGAGTGCAGCATAATTTTCTTGGTGCACCCCCATTTCGACCAGGCTTTAAAAGAAAAATACTAGCTTTCCCAAATTACAATTGGCCCACTTGGCGATCGATACAGCTCAATATGCATCTATATACCGAACATTCCACTCGAAGTAAGCAGAAGACGCGGTGGAAAAAATAGCAGACACCACCAAAAACTTCCAACACATGTGAACGTAAAAGCTAAGTGAGCAAAATTAACTTACAAAGGCTACAGTGTAAATTCAGTTATTCTGGGGACGTGTTTATTTAAATTGCATAAAGTATACCGAAATGTCAATATATTTGTTGCAAAGTTTTGTAACTAAAGATGAGCATTGGTAGAAAATGTGTTGTACCAGTTAATTTCGCACATAAATAACATACAATAAGAAAAACAAATGTTGCACTATACATTAATTCCTATATGTGTGTATAAATATACCACAAGAATTTACCGAGATGGGGTGAATTAATTATTGAAAATGAGCACAAATTAATTATTAGGTTAAAATTCACTGACCGATAAATAATAAGGGGTGACATCTGCAAGTGAGCTAAATTGGATTCAGTAAAACACATTTAAATTCACTTTTACATTTGATACATTACACGTGGAAGATTAATTTACACCCAAAACTATGCACTGCAATTAAAGAGATAATTACGCATCATTCTAATGGAAAGGCCATTAATAACTTAAATCTATCTATTAGCACCTTTGACGTCACAAAACATCAAATGGAAACACCAAATGGAATAGGAAAAATGCGAAAATGACCACACCCTTTATACATTTCCAGATGCACTAAGTAAGTATTTAACAGCAACCAATTAGTGGTAAAACCAGCATTTGTCAACCAACTAAATGCACAATGTTTAACTTATTGTGCATTCAACAAGCTTAATGCATTTGCTGCTCAATTTTGCATTTATATATGTAGGCCTACTAGCATCATGAAAACCATGCTTTTACCATTCCATTTGCTATAACACGATTATGACATCAAGGTGTACAAATTGAATAATTGCCACCACTTTGCCTAAAATTTAGAGAATTAATTTCCAAAGTTGGGCGAAATATAAAAATAGTTGCATAGTCTACCTGCATAAATAAGTAAAATAATTAATATTATATAAGCAGTAATGCATGAGCATGCCAACTATAATTAAATAAAATTAGTCACACGGTATTTTGACAATTATTTTTAGCATAATGTACGTTATACCAACTTATTTGAAAAAATTACCAATTAATTATCTAAATGAGAATGGCAAATGCACTCGCTAATAGTAGATTCAATTTGGGTGAACTAATTTTATTTGGGCGTCATGATGCATGCTTAGCACATTACAAAAACTGCAAAAAAAGACAATTTATATATGTATAATGTGGGGAAAAAATAGTGAACAGTTCAATAAGTTGCCCTATGTATAGAAGAAAATAAAAAGAAATCAAAAGTGAAGTTTTTTATCGGTTTACTGCAAAAGAATTTTAGTGCATATCATTACCAATGATTGAATGATGTTGGCCTGCATGGACAAATGGCAATGAAAAACCCTCTTGATGCACTATTACAGAAATGAAAGATTGCAGTTGCTCAGTTATTTTGTGCACATACTGTGGAATTTGGAATATTGTTTATTTGATCAAATGAATCGATTTCAATCGTTTGCGAGGATGAGTTTCCTCAAATACAACGTATAGGGTACTAGTTTCTGATTATCGAAAGGTATCCAATTTGACCATCTTCTTGCAGGACACAAAGGTCCAAACGGTTAAGCCATTCCTGACAGACATTCTGAGCAGGCTGTCCAACTCATACCGAGGAACTTTTTTTCCCATTGCATCTATGTATAGGAATCCAATTCATTCAGTAGAAAGGCTCATGAATGCAATGTTTTTCAAAACCAGGTACATTAAAGATGATGAATTTATTCCACCAAAGTCACAATATTCTGGTTTGATATACTGTATGTGAATGCATGCATTATGGAAATTTAAAAGCAAGAGCTTGCACATTACATTTCTCGCCATTTTCTCCAGCCCTGGGCATCTTAATAATTCAAAACTGTTATTAACAGTACACATCAGCCACTTCCTAATTATTATCGACAGATTTACTCCCTTTGGGCACGAAATATGGCACACAGCAGCTCGATATTCCTCTTGTAATAAACATTCATCTTACATGGAAAAATTATGTTTTGCATGCTCTTGCATTTCCCAAGTTTTAAAACATTTTTGCTTAATATTGTCCTCTTCAGACCTCATGTAATCATTTTATTATGATTATACAATGCAGCACTAATGAGCATGCATGCATGGTGTTATAGGTTACCTTAAGCCAGCAACTAAATGACAAGATACCGATAGTTTAAATTTGTTTAAGCAATTTCCGTATAACGGTAATCCTGCTTGCATTTTATACAAGGTGAACGAACTCAAGCATGCAGATAATGTAACGAAGAATGAAGAAAGTTGGGGAAAAAGCTTTATAAGCAAGTCTGGCGAAGTTTTAAGCTGCTCTATGTTGATTACAGAGGGTGCGAAAGCCCTTTGGCTTGATTATGCATTGATTCTGGAAGCTGATTGGGTCCAAGCAGAGCCCTCCATACTATCAATCACCAATGTTGAATAAAGTTCGGGGAATAACACTGTCAAAATATAATATTAAAAAACCAGCTTTCAAAAACGCCAAGCCCTACTGTTGACAACTTCCCTAAAAATTATACTTAACGCTAATTGATAACTCATAAAATTATACGCAAATTTATTCAGCGAAAAGATCAATGAAATGTTTCATGTTTGCTCGTTTCGAAACAATAACATGCAGTTTATCGAGCAGGATCAAAATGTTTGTTTAGTGCAAAGTCAATTTAGATACATGGTTTAATCTATTTAAACTTGTCAAATTACGGAAGTAATACATTTAGCATAAATTTTGTATATCTTTTTTGCACAATTCAGGTGTCATGTATTTGATATCATAAGTACCTTCACTGAATGTATAATATCCAGAATTTCTGGAAAACTTTTATTCGGATCACATATGAACAGAACATATTTAATTAAATAAACTTAAAATTGATTGGAAATGTCACTTAACTATAGTTAAACGTTCTATAAATTAAAGTACAAATGTCAGAATTGGCATACACAAGACCACTATGAAATGTATGCTATGCATAAGCCCTTTGTATTTGTCAATAAAAAAATGTACTATCAAGAGTTTAACGTCCGGAATACAGCATTGTACTTTACATACAGTGTATACCACAAACTCTAAATGGGAATGGCCAATGCATTTTCTTTAGGCTAATCTTATCGAGCAACTTGTGAAAATTTATGAGACAGTTGGGGCATCAAGAAGTGACGGAAGAGTGCACCATTTGTGGCGAAAATGGCGCCAACCAAGCAGTCACGTGATTTAAGAAGCTCTTGTTCGTCGTCCGGCCAACGTGATTTATTACCTTCAACAATATGGAATTTTGGCAAAAACATTCATCGCACTACTTCATCTTATAACCGATATATTCCCAAACATGCAGTACACCCAATTTTTCCCACTCTGGACATACAAATTGCAACTTCGTCTCACTTCCCAAAAATGAATTCGAGCGTGATGACAGTCGAATAGATATAAAATTCCACAACTTACATCATACTGTCATATACTGTAAAAAATACTGTCCTCGTGTGGCAATGCATGTGCATGATATATGTACATAAATGTGTCAATTTAGTTTAGTGTGCATTATTAAAATTTCTATAAAAATGAAAACAGTGTTCAGCTTTTGATTGGATGACTTTCATTAACAGTTGCATTACATAGGTATATTATGAGCAATATAACGATTTAATGCAAATAAGTATACGCCTTGGGCGAAAACGAATTTAGCATTTCAATTTCAGAGATATGCAAATCAAACTAACAAATCCATTTAGGTCTATTCCATTATCAAGTCAATTTCCCCTTTAATAGGGTAACTCGATACAGTCCTCAAGTGACAGGGAAACTTACCTATCTATACAAGTCCCATTTATAACTTTGTTTAAAACTTACAATACAGCAAAATGGAATCAACATATGCTATATGTTATGGTTATATATTCACTGTATAAATTTCAGAACTGTTCTGGCACATGACTGCTGATTTTGAAAAGAGGGGGAAATGGTAGAAATCAATAGCTTTACATTTCGATTCATGCATCAGTAATTAGATTTTACAGATTGGAAACAATATGCTTTTGACACTTGATTAACAGAACCAATTCCGGTTGGTAATTATTTTGTTTTTCCTCCTTTAAAAATCTGTCCCATTTTTATTTACCTGGAGCCATTTTATAGGATGCGAGTGAATGCAATTTCAAAATTACGTTCCCAGCTTGAAGACAACAAACCATGTGTTATAGTACCTACTAAAGCCAAGAGATCAAGTTAAACTTCAATGCAATTTGGTCGCCATTTTGTCTGCCGGATTTAGTGGAGTGAACGTTGTTTAGGAAAACACAAGTATAGCCTACATGGTACTACCACAAACCACCCAATTTAATTTAGTAAATAAACATTCAATTGTAAGTGATCTACACCATCCAGGAATCGGCCGAGAAATAAACAACTGGTGCATTGCATTACACGTGCTACTTCTATTGTTAGTCTAATTAAGACAATCATGGTTCATGCGCCTTTAAATAACCCATAATGAGGTTTTCATAAGGAAAATAAATTAAATGGACGTGAATTTTGCAGGCAAAATATTAATTTATGGCTGCATTGTATATAAAAAATGGTGAAGACAACAATGACATGGCTGGAGGTGTTGTGATTGGCCGGGACAATGTTTTCCCGTTCGTTAGCCAATCACGAACAACACGTGTATAACGATCGTTGGAGCTTGAACCGGGCCCAAAACCTTAACCGTATTAGTCAACTATGGGCACCCCTCTCAAGGCGAATGTCAACATGGCCTGGCAAAAATAAATACTTATTTCCCGAGTCAGAGCAAATATCGCTAACCGGCCAAAAAGTTCGACTATTATTACCACAACGGCAAAGCAAACTTTATTCGTCGATTCACGTCCCTAATGTAAAAAGTGAACATTATTGCTTTTCTCTTTCGAGCTTTTCTGTATAACAATGAAATCATGGCATTAATAGCATATATCGATAAAATAAGCCATGAAAAGTTTTTTGGGTACTACATTCATTTAGTATAAATCAGCATCAATTCCGAATTGGAATATTGAAAGTCTGTTGCCACAAGCGCAGTCACTACCGAGAAATGATTAGAATTTCGCATGTGCTGTGCAGTGAAAACAACCCATAAAGCTCCCCGCTTCGGTTTTTACGAGTGAAATACTCGCGCATCTCGCCTCTAAATAGCATAATCGGCATTGAATTGGGATAATATACTGCGAGGCTTATCTATATACAAAATTTCAGCTCTCTATGATATGTAGAAGGTGGGTAAAAATTAGCTGAAAGTTCATGCAAACTTAATAAAAACGTCAATAAGGGAAAAATATTTATCAAAACTTTTACGTAGCATAAAAAGGAAACTGGGAACATTTTCTTCATTAATAAAACATTTATAAAACAATGTTCAATATTCTTGCAGTGTATTGGATCTAGGTTCCATGCAGTTATAGATAGCATTCCTCAGATTTTATTAAAACATGAAACTTCACCATAAAAAAAATGGAAAAACAACCAAAATGTAGTTGAATCGTTTTTCGAGGTTGCACTTCAATTATTACAAGCCGAGGCGTTTGTTTGATGACTAATGGTATATGATCAATTGGTTGTCACATTGCAAGCTATAGGCCCAAGTTATATTATCGTTAATCATCTGAACAAGGCAATATGGCGAATATTACTGTAGAGTTTTTCTATTTTCTTTCCGGCCTCTTATAACAAATCTTGCCTACTCAACAACAAAACTTATTTGACAAGTGCAAGGATGTAGTTCCCTGTAAAACATGATGAAGCAAATTACTCAGTATATCTGAAACTTTGTGGAGCACAGTAATAAACCATGCTCATATGTATGACACATGAAATCGATATATTTAACATATCGACGTTTTGCAAGAAAATTAAACTAGTAAAAAAATTTAACACCTAAAGTTAGACAGAAGTTAGGTAATTTAAAAAGTTAGGAGGTTGGCCTGTGGCAAACGTTAGTAGCCATGCAGTAACTCGGGAATAGGTAACCTCAAAAATTTACAAATATGTAAAAAAAATACAGTGTAATGCAGTTTGGAGCGATTCCAATGAAATATATTTCTTTTTTCATTTATATTACAAGAATTGCCAAAATCTGTTCCATAGAAAGATCATTTCATTATATTGAAACCTCTTATTATTGCGTTCCACGAATCACCAATATCTGTGATCTGGCAAACAAGGAGACAGGCAACACTATCCGACTCCTTACCCCTGAGAAAGCAAACGTCAGTGATTGCGTGGCAAACGCCATCTATTTCCTGTATGTCGACAGAGAAAGCCCTCAATTACTGGCTGCCAGAGCACACACTCCCATATAACCACCACTTTTGTTTTGTATATTCCTTCCCTTTAGTATTGCATTCCCAAACTTAATGTTCCCTTTGGCAATCGCATTTAGTACAGTACAGCCAAGTGGTGCAAGTAATTTACTGGACGTGTGACACAGCAAGAATACAATAGGAACATTTTGGTCTATACACACAGCAAATTAACGTCGAGACAATAGGAAATGCAATTTCTCACATGCATTCCTGATAAAGCTCTCCAAACGCCATTCAAGCATATGCATGTCCACTTCATTTTCTAATGCTACTTCAATTATATTCATGCTAAATACAAGATACTTGTTAGTTGTCAAAAACTGTAGATTATTATTGCACTTGCATGCATATACTGTATGATGTCCAATACACTCTTCATAAACAATTCAATTAATTACCAACTGTGCACGTATGGAAATAAATATGTAGTATGTATAAATTAAATGCAGTATTACATGTAGTCCATTTATTCACTGTACTCCGATCTTAATTTATGCAAATAAAGTGCAAAGTTTGATCATGCAGTCCATTAAACAAGATTAATTATACAAGATACATAAAACAATTTTTACCAAATCTTTAGAGTTTTTCTCGACACAAGATTGTGTGGTAATGTTACAATATCCAAAATAGTTCAAGCAGCACTAATATGAATTATCTCATTTGTAATTAATTTGCATGTCCAAAATTATTTTTATCTATAATTACAATCAATCTATATATAATTAAAGCATTGCCTTAACAATGTGTGTAACATAGCCCTACAACCAAACTAGTTATTGCAACATATTTTTCAAGGCAAGTTTGGGCCATGGAACACAAATTTTGAAAACGGTATTTTCTATGCATTTTGTATATATATATATATATATATATTGTTGACATTTTAATGTTTTCTTTTCTAGATATATTTTTATTTAATCAATAGATTTTGCAGTCCCCAAACTTGTTCGAACTGTAAAAGTACAATGTCAAAACTCGGCAAACCTATATATCTGTAGTATATTCTAACTTGGTGTGAATCAAATTTCCTCTCGACAAACATTTCATAGATCGCCAAACTCCCGATATAAAATCCAGTTTTACTCGAAAGTTATATACGAAGTTGCGAATAAGCTTATATAGAATTTCGAACCGACTTCTCTGAAACTTGGGAGGCAAACATTGTGGGAAAGGTTAATAAGATACAATAGCCATTCTGTAAAGTGGCAACAGGAGTAGGAATAACACGGTTTCTTGTTTCGCAGACGGAAAGTTCAAAAGATTTGGTCTATTGAAAGACTTTCAGATGCGCATTTCAAAAAGAGTGCAAAAAATCGATGAGTGCGACAGCCATTGAAAACATTTTGAACCAATAAAGAAATGAATGAATACAGCAAAAAGGCGTGCGAGGTCTGCTAAATCCTCTCAAAACTTTTAAGCAAGAAAGCAGGAAATAACGCATTCAATTTACTAAATTGAGTTACAGATTTGCAATATAAATATATAAGAGTAGAAAAATAAAACGCCTCCAGGATTTATTAATGGCCACTTCATAATATTAGCTAATGGTAAGTCAACACATTAAACTAATTATGGAACTAGCTACGCCAATTTTGTTGCTATCCATTTAAGCTTTTTAATTATAATTATGTATATGGGATCGATAACTATTACACAGAACAATATGGCGCCAAATGCAGGAAATGACAGCATTTAATTAGAATTGCCATTAAAATATTATTATGCATTGATTCTGTAAAAGAATAAGCTATAAATGCAAGTATTGCCGACAGAATATGAAAACGACAAGTTGGCAGTAGAAATACTGTTTTCTAGCTTGAAAATGTGAAAATGTGTAACCCAGCATTGCTATTGTTGCAATTCAAAATGGTTCTTGCCAACTGTTTTACTGGTAATTTTATTGTTATCAAAATGGCTAATAAAACGGAACTTGCAAAAGGCATTCGCAATATAAAAAAAAAAGAAAATCGTTAAATATTACGAGCTGGCATGGGGTGGGCTCTCAAAAACTCCCCCTGCATATGAGGCTATAGAAAATATAAATGCTATTGAATCAATAACTTTCTATCAGGGTTTCTTATTTACCGAAAATAAATGGAGAATTTTGAACTACCTTTGTTTACATGTGTTGAACAAATACTACTTTTTTTGGAGTAGACGTTGGTTACTTGTGTGGAAAGCCAATGAAGTACATTCAGGATTGATATTGATGGATGCACACACACTAGCTAAAAGCTTTTCATGTCGTATAACTAATTCATAACATCATGCATAAAAATAAAAAATTGCAGATTTTGATACGAGGGTAGATTAATTTTCTTACATTGCATGTTAACATGAAATAAGATATACTAGCAAAAATGCAGCATTCCCATATAATTAAGTATAGTATACTACTTACTGAGCGTCTTACGGCAGCCATTAAACCAGTCAGGCCAGTCTACATCGACACGATGGTGGTTGTGAAGCAATGAGCTCGTTGGTTGAAGTAACCTTGTAGGTGGGTTACGCATCGTTGGTTATGACGTCACTCATGCACAAAGTCTTGAAATCAGTAGAAATGCACCTATAATTTTGCAAAGAATGAAGAATTATTAATTATAATGTTAAAGAAGCATATCTTATGGTTTAAGGTAACAAATGAAGTTTTCATGCACAATGTGGTAGTGCAGTGTGGTTGCATACTATCGAAGCAACAAAGGTAAATGGAATACGATTAACATGGGTCACTATAATTTAGAAGTAGCACCGAATATTTTGTTGCAGAAATATCAAATGTGCATAAAATCACAAGTGATGAGGATCACATATCGACTTAATGTCACTCAAACTTAATCTCATCGATTATCACCACATGTCACATGACCGCTTCAACTGTATCCAGGTCATGGGTTGCCATATATCAGGCCATCCCCAGACAAAAATTGATTAATGACCGATACCTTAAAAAGTAAAAAGCAACAGAATAATTTCCTGTTTCTCAAAGCTCACATTAATTATTCATCAATGTTGTATATACTAGCTGTTCACTCAGGGTTTCCCATATTTTAAATTTTAGGAACATTTTCCTATACTTGTTGTACTGGTGCATGCTCGTTTCAAATTCAGTGCATTTGTTGGTTGTGGGGCGCTCGTGCGTGCAAGATTTGTCCAGAATGGAAACAACAAGAAACGTCAAGTAAATGCCGTTTCTTTTTTCAGGTTGGGTCATCAATTTTAAGAGCGACGTCATGTTGCCTTACAACAGTTGCCATCAATGTTTTTTTGGGCTGTCAAACCTTCAAAATGGCCGCAGTATTTGTTTCTCGCAGCAAATATCACGAACTGCACAGTTTGGCAGCATTTCAAATACCCAAATCAAAAGATACGATGCGGAAAAATAGCTCAAAAGCCATCATTATATCGCTACACTTTCTATATAAAATCTCAAACTGAGCGCACATAGCAACAAACGTTTTCTGCGCATTGCGAACATAACTGCTCTGGCTTCAATCCAGATTTAAACACTGTATTTGGAAGAAATCAACACCTTTTTTTAAGTGTACAGTATTTGCATTATTTCCAGGAAATCTGCCATTCATTTGTTTATGGATATCCACACTGGCTCAATGCAAATATTTACCCTATAATATGCGACACTATTTTTCTGAGATCGAATGCCCCAGTATCAATTTGTTAATTGCCATACATGTATACTACCTATATAGCATTTGTACCACAAATTAATACATACAGATTTTCAAGTTATTTTCTGATATGCATCCAGCTTTCACAATTTATTCCGCATAACATAACTTACAAAAGTTTAATTGCATATGGCCGAATATCACACGTGGATGCATACCGCATGCATACAGTATATTATAACCCCGCCCACCTCTGAAAAAACGCCAATAGCATTGATACAGCTTATGGGAGGTGCGGGGTATCTTGGACAAGCCCACATTACACAATAGCAGATCCAACTTTGGACTTTGGAGTCCTAATATTTCCTAAAGTAGTAGTATGGAGGTTGCCATACTGCTTTAAGTTACGAAAATGGTCGCACGAGCATAAAATATCGTGGATTTGAATATTACATTCTATACCCAACGTTATATTTGAGATCCAATCCATTTTTGCACCCTAATGAGGGCGGAGCCAATAGTAGTTTCTTTGTTTGATGCCGACTATATGCGCTTGAAGTTGTGAATAATAACGGCTATGTCCTATTAAAAATATGAACTCATTTGATCGTTTTCGCCAACGAATCATTACATTTTTGCTGAAAACTCCGACATTTCCATATGCAAATCACTTTTATGACTTTTATGACTTTTATGACAAGTTTGCAAAATCTTGGGCAAAATACTTTTGAAATTCATGCTCATATTTATAATATAGTCTGAAGTCTGAACTTGGGTCGGAAGTTTTCGCATGACCGACAGTCGATAATTTTAATAACGAAAGTAATTACTTCTCATATTTTTAACTACTTTTCAAAAATATATGGTTTAGCCGATTTTCAAATTTCGTTGCATCCGTTGTCGCTAAACTTCTCGTCTGAAACTGTAGATGGCAGCACCAACCAATCATCCAAATCTGCGTACCGGTACTATAGAGCGTTTGCACGGTACGTACCGATACATATACCGATACACCACACGTGCTACCAAACATCATGGCGTCTGGTAACTTGCGGCCGTTTGCAAATAGAGCTTTGAAATTTTTCTCATATTTTCATCCAGATCACCCGTTTCACCGATTCCCCGATCATTATAAACGGTATTTAGTCGATATTATTGACGGGGACCATTTTCGAGATCCCGTCAATTATATTCCAGAAGCTAAGAAATGGCAAATCGTGGAACGTACGGGTGAAATGTACGCAAAACCTACGTTTATTTTAATTAGATTGTCGTAAAATAACCACATTTTGTATATTCCGAACAGAAAAAGAACGCAAGACTACCCAATACCTGCAATTTTCCCCAAGGAGTCCGGTAAAGGGTTGTGGGGCGGTGAAGGAGTTGTCAAAGGCTTCAAAATGAGTAAAAGCCGATACATGGGAAGAGTTCCTCACTACTGGTGGCCTACGCTGCGAAAGGAAGTCTTTTATAGCGAGATCCTCGATAAATACATGAGTATCACGTGCACTGAGCGGACTTTGACATTGGTCGATGAAATGAAGGGTTTCGATAATTACATTCTGAAGGTACGCTATTACGCAATATGCAAATATATGTGCCCCGAAGCGCTTTCAGTCGTGATTGCAACACAGTGTTGCAATCAAGGTTGCAACTTGTCTGGAGGAAATTCGGGAACAAAAACATTTTAATAAAATAATTTTGATGTAAATTAATAGATTTTTACTTGGCATTTTTCTTTCTTTTTAAGATTTCTAATATTTTTCTTTTTTCTTCTGCATTATTCAGTTTCTAAATTTAATGTTAAAAATGTAATCAATTTCTGACTTTTCCACATTTTCAATTAAGGCGGAAGGAGGCTGAGCGAACCATACACTGCAGCCTCCACTGTAGCAGTTACTTTAAAAATTGGCCACGTCCAGCAAACATCAAAAACAAACTCAGAAAAATTACAGGGAATAGATTGAAGTATTATATACACATAAAAAATATATCGGTGATCAGGAAGTG
>JAQFZQ010001501.1:0-19118 GCA_034696005.1 Glomeris marginata | reverse complement strand
AGGTCAAGGGGGCGGTGCCTGCTTCTGATTGGTCGGCGGCATCCTTTCAACACCCAAGGGTCCCCCTATACTACTAACACCCTCCTGCTCCCCTTAATGTCAGCTGATTTTTGCATGATATATTGCTTGACCATGAGGAAAGCTGACTATCAAATGATGATCTTTCGCTGATTATAGTTGCACATTTTTGTCACCATTTTGAAAAGTTCAGTCATGTATACTTACAACTTATTGGTAATCCTCTTACATAATCAATAACTATGAGAAAATTAATAGTTGTTCTAAATATTGTGAAATAGTGAGGCAAGACATTACCCACAAGTTTCCTGGCTCTAGTTCTCAGAAGTGTCGTGTGGTGGCGCATGCACTTGTTGATATAGCAACGCAGCACCGCAATGGCCGCAGCAGCACTAAAAGCAATGCTAAAAGGCATGCTCTGACCACAGCGCCACCACACGGAAAATCCCATTAAACACGATATAGGAAACTTGGGGATACAATGGGAATTATTTATGTTTGTACACAATGCAGTGAAGCTATTTCTTAACATAAGCATTGCAGAAAAGCCTAAGACACTCTTCTGCAACAATTCAATGCTGTAAAGATTTGTCACATTCATAAATAAGATTATCACAATTTATACCCTGTGTTAATGAACGTCCTTAAAACTAACATTATGAAGCAGAAAATGTTTTGGAAATTTTTAAACTCAATTGGAACCAGTGGCACAGCCATATAGCTGCAAAAGCTCTCAACTTATCCGCAACCATTTGAAAGATATTGCCATGACCAACAACTTTCGTGTCCCCTTTATTATACTTCAGATTCTAGATTATTAAAATCACATATTATTATCAATTTCTTATCTCATTAAACCGCAACCAACCCATTGAGCGTTTTTATTGCAGTTGCAAGACAATGCATTTTGGCAACAATTTTATCAATCTTTTGCTCATTATTTAATCTCTCAAGGTTAGAGTTTTATTATCTATTCAGAAAATAGCCATTATGTTATCTGACATATAGAGAAAAGACCAACAATTCCCATAACCATATGAAATTTTACAGGTAAAAAAACAGTACTGTTCAATCTACTATGCCCATGCAACAGAAATTGCAACGGCACAATTCAACTGCATGTGTTGTTAACTATAACTATGGCAATGTTGCAAGAAAGTTTTCATGCAACTAACCAATTGGAGCAAGTGAAGAATTATTTTGCTTTTGTGGATTATGGCACACCTCAGTGCTACTATAAAAAACTAATTATTTTAATCGTTAACACTCTTCCAAGAGGGTATATATAGTCAATAATAATTGGAGCCATGAATATTTCAAATCCAAAACACGATGTGGCCTTACGAAGATTAATGAAGCGAGCATTTTTGGCACTCCTTGTTTTCTAAACAAAAATAGCTTTTACACTTATTAATGTTAAGCTTCTTGCAGAATTATCACCTGCTAGTATGATTTATGTTGTAAATACACTATGTATAATATAAAACACCTGTTCGTGCTATAGTATATATGCATGCACCTAAAACCGAAAGTTTCAAAGCAAAATCACACAAAGAAACTATTGGAGAAAGCTGTAAAATATTGTGACAAGAAAAAGTTAGCTGGAGATCCAATTTTGCTAAAACCGATAATGTATAGCTCTGTACTGAAGGAGGTGAATGTCGCAATATAGTATGTATTTATAAATAGGAATAAAAATGCACAATAATTCATACGATTATGTATTATTAAAAAATGGAATTGCCCTGGCCTAAGCACGAAGGGTGTAGAGGTTGGAGAAATTAGTTGTAACCTACTGTGTTTGTTACCTTGTCCTCGTTTTCCTTTCCAAGTGGAAAAGATGCGCAAGTTAAAACAAAAGGCTACTTCGATTACCCATTTTTTGTACGTTTCGTATTTCATGTTGCAACATGGTGAAACATTGCGAAAGCAAATAATAAAATTCCTGCATCACAATAGTGTGTGCTGGCACAAGTTTTAAACAAGGCGAGGCCTAAAGGTTTCAAGCACCGCCTCCCACTCCTGTTAATCTCTATGGCAACTTAATAACCGACAACGCCACACAAAAGATTTACTATTTACATGATAAAAAAACATAGCATGCATTTGGAAATCTCAACTGAAAACAGGTGGAGAACAAAGCATTGAAAATTACAGCAATATAAAGGTGAAATAATGATAGTCAGATATGCAAGTTAACTCACTATTCTCATGGCAATATTTAATATGCCCTACACATGATTTTCAACACCTCTCTTGTATACTTCTATTTTTTGCTATTTCATATAAAGTTTTTTTCCCCGCTATACGTGAATCATTTGGTAATATTTTTTATTCCAACAACAAAGAGATATATTGTGTACAATAATTTATTAGACATGGAAGGGGAAAAAATGTAGAGGAAAACTGCAGACAATATTCTAACAAAGAAAACTGAAATCCACTTGCACATTGTTCAATAAATCTTAATAAAATATTATATATATCGTACGATTCAAATGTAATCATGTATTGTGCAAGGATCGGGTTATTATAAATTATGCACAAAAATTAAATATTTCAAACTAGTACTAAATAATCCAAAGTGACATTAGAAACTGCATGATGTGATATAAAATCTGAGATAATGCACCATAGAATATACCGTATGGGATTGATCCTATTATTTAAAGGAACATTCATATTAAACTATATACCTATATAATTAGGCATTATGGACTGAAATAATATTTTTGACTGCTCGAGATAAAGTTATCAAAATTTTAGTGCTAATAAATTCACATGCATGTCCTTTCGTGGACTTTCCTGCAAAGTTTACGGTCATTTATACACCCTTCATGAATAATAATAATGATGATGATTATTACTAAGCTAGGCATAGTAAATAGTAGTCAATACTTAAGACTTTCGGTCGTTTGAATAAAGAATGTGAATGGTGGGCAGTACCCAACAAATACTGTATGAATGAAACCAAACAACCCTTGTGTATTTAGGCATACAGTGTGTATCATTACTGCATTCAAGTGCGTGCCACAATGTGGAGCAGACTGTAGAAAAATTGTCTTTAACTGCTTCAGGCTCAGTATCATGTAGGCCTACTTCCCTGCAGACTTTGATAGACATGCGATACATTGAAAGATGTTATTATCACATTTTCTCGAATTATTTCTTCACGCTGACCAACAAAATTGCAAACTTTTCCAACAAAGGCGGTTTTCCCAGCAAAGATTTTCGAAACTATGGCCAACATCCATACAAATCCATGCCACCACATATAAAAAACTCTATGTGGAAAATGTAAAGGAATAAATTCACAAGTGCCATTTTAATTATCTTCCCTTACAGTCAACTTTCCATAGGAAAGCCATGCAAGACGCAAGATTAGTGCTGAGCAAAAAGTACAACCTTTGGTTCAAACTGAATAGAATCAGTACATTTTTTAAAATTAATTAAAGATGTGCAAACTTACTTATATTTTAATTAATTTGTGGATAAATAAGATTGTAATTAATCAGCGTCTGTCTCTTGGGTTTACCAACAGTACCCAAGAGTTAACTTTAATAAATCTATATACAGAAGTTTACAGAACTTCATCTGTTCGATTTAAACCTATGTAAAATGGAAAACCGTTGGTACCAACATATTTATAGCCATTATTTTTCAAACTGAAAGGTCACAGACAATATAAGATGCAATTAAAGAAGCACTAATTACTTTTTCTTGGCGTTGCTCCCAAGTGGACAATGTCGACATTACTAGCTCGGAACGCCAAAGTCTTCACTCCCATCGTCCAGGGGAAAAAAAAGGCCTGTCAGAAGGCAACTTGTATATTGAAAACAACACCACTTGACCGACCGGGTGTACAGTGACAGGTGCTAAAAACACCCTTACTCACTAAACTATGCAAAATCCTCTTCAAAGGTCAAAATCACCTGCTTTCACATCCACAATGCTGTAGACATTTGGCAAAGTGAACGAAGTGGACAAAGTGAAGAACTTGGTGGACAAAGCAGATAAGGTGGTGGACACAATACAGCAGTTGGTGGTGGGAAGGAACAAAAGTTAGCAGGAAATCCACTCATATAACACCTACAGTTGCTCAAATCCCAGGAAATCCAAAAAAAATTTGATTGCTTGCAACCTACTGAAGACTTTCTAGAAACCAAGATGTTCAGTGTTTCACCAAGCTTTTGCACATGGAACACCTAGCTTAATAGCACATGTTGCGTATCTCTGCATCCTGGCACCATGTGGGAAACATGTCGCAGACCTGGAACACACAGAATCCATTGGTGGTAGGGCTGAAAGTAGTTTCCATCGAGTTGAGGACAGCGCTGTAGGATAGTGACTCCACCTCGGGTGGTGGTGGTCCTGCAGCCACTCTCATCCGTCCTACCCATAATGCACTTGTGCCACACAGTGGTCCTCCTTCTCGTGCACTAAGTTCAGACCCTACCAGAGAACAGGCATTCACAACTTCTTGAGCCAATGGTGTTGGAGGAGGGGGACAGGCAGTAGCCAATTGCAGACAGAAAGCTCCTCTTCATTCATGGCTCAACGTCGTCCTTCATGTTACGCATGCGCAATGACGTCTTGGAGGTGGGTAAGAAGTCGTTCCGCCTTCTAACTCCACTCTTGTTTCTCAAGAAACAATTTTTTTTCTTCCTTTTTTGTAGCGCCATTTCTTCCCCTCGTATAGACGTCTACTTCTTATAGTAATTTGGATGGTGAAACAGGATGCAAATACAATTGTCAGATGTTTGCACGGTGATAAACTGATGTAGTACCTTGTGCAAACAGTTTCTTTGACCTCCTGTCTCTTAGTTAATCCCATATGGTATAGAGAATATGAACGGTAAGTATGTCTATACTATATACATGCAGCTTTGCTGAAGGGTTTTAGTGCTGAACTTCTGCGTGTATCATGGTAAATCTCTTGTAACTTATTTAATGTGCATTTTTAGAATCCCCTGACAGTCTTTAAATTTTCCACCTAAATCTGTTTCCAAATATGTACGAACAAAATCCTCATTTATCTCAAATATACAGGTTTCCATAACCAATATTTTTTCTCAATATTCTGACATTAATTCCAAAACTTTTTGCATATTTTCCAAGATTTTCCAGTTGAATATGTTATTTAATTGATGCCAGATAGGATTTTGGACTATGCTGTATCTACATGTTCACTTGACACCTGATTGAATATTTTAAACTCTAATTGCATATAGTTATAATAATTATAATATTAATAAGTCATATTAAATACACACCTATGACATTGAACATATAAAATATGTAAAATATTATTTGCTGATTTTATATTACTGGGCTGAAAGAAACAATGTTGAAATTGTTCCAGTTGACTTTCCAGAAAAGCAATATCTAACATTTCTATATAGCAAAGCAATATAAATTAGTATACTTTAAAAGTTGATTATCAAAGCATAACAAAAATTCGGCATTGTTTGTAAAAATTACCAGAATTACTTTGCCAAATCTAGCTCTTTGATCAACAGCCAAATTTTAAATTTCAAAAATATATAAGCTCGTTAACAACATTGTCTGTCCCTCGAAACTCATTAAGATTGCGCAATTCATAAAATGACAAAAAATCTGAACAAAAGAATAGACCAATTAACAATGCGCTATGGTATAAACATTTTACAATAATGTGTGATTATTTTTAGGAGCGTTGCCATCTCCATCCTAAAACTCTCATTTGTGCTCACCAGGGGAGCCCATCAACTCCCCTGATCGATTGACGCCCATCTCATTTTCGAAACAATCACAGGGCACAAAATCTCATAATCCCCCTGACAGAGCCAGACAATTTGCAACCGTTTATTGCATTATTCCCTCCAAAAAAGAAACCTTCCTCCAAACACAATACCTCATGCATATAAAAAATTCAAAATCGTGCACTTTCCCCAAAATATTTTCTCCCATAAAGGGCAAACTTGGAGAAAAATTCAACCATTTGCGTTTTCACAGTCGATACTAGAGGGCGCCACCGACACGTGCTGTTGATATCTCATCCACCATCGAATCAACAGCACTTTATACTGATGATAAACAGTTAAAATATTTTTTGCCTGTTTCTAACGTTCAATAGAAGAAAAAAATCGAAGTGAATGTCCGAAGCTTGGCCATTTAAAGCTTTTACAAGCTATAGGGGTCTGAAAAGAGCTACTCAAACAACTCGTTCAAGTACACTCGATGGAGGGATCAGAAACCCTCTTTTTTTAAGCCACTATACCAGAGCTTTGAGACAAGCAAAATAAAGTAAAGCAGAGTAAAGTATAACATTTGGAGTGTGAAACAAAAACTCAATCCTGTATTGAACTCTCCACAAGTATATAGGAGGTAAAAAAAAGAGCAAGAGCATCATGCAATTCCACCAAGTTCACATTTGGCACGCTTCTCTCGTTTCAATTCAGAAAAACACTTTTTCCCCACTCGTTTATACATAAATCGCTCCATGACTCGATACTTCTCTTTTATATAATCCGCACTGCCAATCCGATTTGGGCTCTTTTAGGGTTGTTAATAGGGGCAGCTGGCCGATGAAAGGTCGCAAAGTTAGGTGGAGAGGAGGAGGATGGTGGAGGAGGGGTTTGTGGGGGTGACATGCACGAAAAATACTGAGATTTTGGTATAAACATAGGGTGTAAAAAAACCGATCCACATTGCAAGTCTTATACAACAGTTCCGATATATTTTCAAAAGTGTTTTGGAGAAGAGAAATGCTCCAACTCTATATGATGCCATCTGCTTTGGCTATCTATCTGTGTATAGCAATGCAAATGAATAGTATCAATTCATCACCGCCCACGCAACCCGAATCAAGACAGCTGTTGCCGAACATTTCAACCTTGCAAAAACCCCTCAAAGTCCCTGCAAAGACCCCGTGAGCAGTGGTGAAAATTGCCGCAGAGCACACTAAACCGTGACGGATGAGTGAGGCTTATCTTTTTTGTTACCACAGAGAAAAGGAGCAAAAAAGCTGGACAGAGTCACGTGGCCCTGAACGGCAGCAGGGCCAAGCGTAATAGATACGCTTGTCTTTGAAAATGAGGAGACGTAGAGAAGATGTTTTTTTATTCCCTCCCCCCTTTTTCAGACAACAAAAAATCATAACCATGAATTATTTGCACCCTGTGGAACACCCCGTGTTGCACTTTAAATAGTTTTCAGATGGACAGAAACGCCTCTAAGCTTCCAATGCACCAAGTACTTATTCAATGGACAACAGCCAAGATGCTGGATCCCATATACTCTGCATGTCCAAGTTCAAACTGGCAGTAAAACTTGCCCAATTCACAATGTCGAATGAAAAAGAGTTCCAGAATCAGGTGGATGGAGCGTTGTTATTATTATTAGTCGATTACCAATTTGAAACATGTTCAAATCTATCAGACATTTTTGTATTATTGTACATTTCTAATAAGGATTGAATGGCTTTTTTTATTTTGTAATGGCTACATTTACATAACTTTACTGAAAGTTGGCTCAATATAACCATGTTTACCAGCATCTAATGCTGTCTTGATGAATAGTAGTAAAATGTTTGGAAGTCATGTGGCCAAAACTTGCTATAGCAAGTAAACACTTCTAAATAATCACATTTGAACGTCAAATAAAATATATAACAATTGAAAGAATCGTTTATTTCATGAAGGACAGAACATATCATATATCCTGCAGTTGATGGATCTACCAAATCCCAGAAGTGAAATTAATGATTAGCAACCCTCAATCTGAGTTATTCTTTTACTCAGCTCATGTCTGTATAGACCAAGATAAACAATGTTGAAAATTAGTTCTATAAACAAAAGAAAGTGTCCATAGAGACAAGAGGTTGTTCACCCCTCTTCCTTGTGGAATAGGAATGGATCCAGAAACTGGACTATATTTTTGCCTGGCTATTTACGAAGTGAAAAAAGGTAAAATTGTTGCAAATTTAAAGCACACAACTTTCAAAGCATGAAGTATTTGGACTGTCCATTGTCCCATGTAATTATTTAAATAAACTTACGAGTTTATAATTACATGGAAATTATAATATTAGTGTGACAATTAGCTATAGCATATAAATTTTAGTTCTGTTCCATATGCAGCAAATAATCTATAGTCATATTAATAGTGCATGAAATTAACCACAAGGCAAGTATAGCTAATGGCATAATTATGTTTGTGTCCTTGGTGGACGTATATAAAGAGTCCATATGCGGGACACAGAATGGACATTACTCTTATTAATGAACCTTCTAAGTTCATGGTTCTGAGCACAAACCCGCATAACTTTACATCTCGGCTACCACCATAAAGAAATGTATACATTGCATGTATTGTGTTGCTGTTATAGTGGCAAGATACAAAAATGTTTTACTGCCCACTCAATAATTCCGAATGTTGTATAACATATTATTAAAGTATGTTAAATGTATAATTTCCAAAGACTAATTTTTGATTTAAATTTGTTGAATAAATGTTTTCACATTGACATGCAATCGAAATTCTTATATTATTATATCTTGTATAGGCTTTCAATGTATTGAAGTTGATTGTAAAGAAATAGTGCTGACAAGGACCATCAACAGTTGCCAAAATAAATATAAATTATAATTTTGCTGGCTGGAGGCGGCCTTGTTGGGGTTGACTATAAATAGTACTATAACCACAACATTCAGCTAAGACCCATTAATGTTTCAACAACAATTTGTACCAAAATGTGGAACTTAATAGGTATATCCTACACTGGAAATATAAAAAAACGACAGAAGACCAGATCATGTTATAGAAACAAAGTATACTTTATAATGTAATTTTTAGGGAAATTCTATATAACCCAAGCTGGTCTTCTCTTTTCATATAATTTTTCCAGTGTCACGCATCAGTTGGTGAAAAGTGTGGGGAATATGTTTCGCTCCTGTGAACGGAACGGATGGAGGTTTAGAAATGAGGGTAAACTGGGCGGGTAAAGTTGAAGTACAACATGAAAGGGGATATAGCCTATAGCTGGTTACAGCTGGGCCATTTCTTACTAGAACTTGGCCAACAGCTGATGCCACGCTACAACAACCAAGCACGTCTTCTTCATCTTCTTAGCCCTTGCATGTCTCTTTTCCACAAACAACCCAAATAATTCGACCAATAGCTAGCTACTGAGGGGGAACCCCAATTGCCCTCACACACCAGTTAATTATGATATACACACGTCGTATACTGTACAGTATATTACTGACTCAGGCTTCTTGCAAAACTAATAATGATATATACACATAAAATGTGGAGGAAAAGTCGTCCAGCCGGTTTCAAAGAATTGGTAATTGGTAAGGCACAAACACAGCTGGCTGCAATGACGTTGCTGCATGTGTAGCTGCTAAAATATAAGGACAAAAAATCCAGCCGGCCAATTACTATAGCTTTTATAATTCATGGGGAGGGTGACCAACAGAACCAATCCATCACTATATACAGCAAATGTCTTCGTTTATAAACGCCCGCATGTATACACAAGGAAGCACAAGGAACCATAAAGTGGGACACATATTGTCTTTGTAAAAGCGAAGGTGATTGAAAATTCATGGTTTTCGAGGTCCCATATTGCAAACTACAGACTATGGACAAAGATGGAGGGAGGGACTAGACCAGATCAAAAGTCCACTCTAAACAACAACACCCCCTTCTCCCCTTCCTCCTCATCCTCCCACCAATTACATACACATCATCTGAAATAACAAAGATAGTGTCCGTTGCCCTGCTCGACGACCCCAACACATGATTATCTGACATAATTAGCCATATTGTGCAAAACATGGACTAAACTTATGGACCTTGTGCTGGCTATAAGCAGCTATGACATTTTATTTCTTTATTATTTTCTATCTCGTTTTCTGTCCATCAGCCAGTGCAGCCGCTCCCTGTAATTAGGCTACTTTAATCCTAATTACCCATTTAATCCATGATGCATTGCGTGGGATGCAACGACACAGGGGTGTTACACAGAAAGATGCACTGAAAAACAGACAGAAAATATGGTTTTTGCCAGCTTTGAGATGTTCACACATTTATTGCAGAATTCATCTCCAAGATGTTCATTGCTATTAAATACTGCATGTATATGTATATTCTCCAATGCCAACAACACTGCATGCTAATATTATAACATGACAGCTGCAAGCAAGCTTAATGAAAATATCTTGCAAAGTTTCATTTAACAGGTTATTAAAGTTTATCCACATATGTTTGTAAGAAATGGCATGACAATAACTCAAGAATATTATTGCAGACCAATAAAGATTCTTGTATTCAGGTCAAACCCGACATTGTTTCCAACTTTATTCATTGAAGATTATAGTATAGATAGATATATTGTGATAAAATAAATTGGGAATTTGGCAGAGAGTTTAAAAGGAGAGGATCAAGGGCAGATCTATGAAAGTGTTTAGGAGAGGACAACCCTATAAACACACCAAATAGGACATCGACAGTTCTGCTCTGACCTTGTCTACAACACATGCCGACAGTTTATTTGAAGACTTAATGTCATTGATTTCACCATAAAAGCCCTCCCGAAACGATACCATCAGAGCATGCAACCTTAAAGCAACAGCTGCTTGAGCCATGGCGTGTTCCCTTCAACTAATTTGTATCAAGAACCCCTTTGTTAGCTGGTTAAGTAATTTGTAGTAACCGACACATGTATATATATAAATATACTATAAGAAAGTAAATCTGACGAATAATCTCCAAATGCATTCGTATAGCACAAAACTTTAAAATATATAGATAACAATTTTTGAAGTTTGCTTGCAAAAGTTATAACAAATTCAAAATTTTGCCTCAACATGTCTTCAAATTGAAATTAACCAACGAGCATGGCATAAATTGAAGACCTCATTAAAGTAAGTTTACAGTAGGTACCAAATTGTTCCTAATTTTATTTACTGTCATAAATATGTGGGTGTATAGATAATGTCTGTAGGAGATTTGGAACGAAACTGAAGCTGGTAGACCATAGTTTATATTTAACTACAAGCAGCTATTTATCTGCCGTGAAATTCCGTTGTGCTCAACGAATTGAACAGATGTTACCAATAATTATATTAAATATCTAAAATACCGTTCATTTGGAGTTAGTCAGGTGATGTAATCCATAACGCAGGTGCGACATGTGCATTTATATACCAAGAAAGAACTTCATATTGAAGGACAGTGAAAGTAAAAAACAATGTAAAGTCAAAAGCCACACATTACACAATAATAACTTTTTCTTTGCCCTCCCCACTCACCTCCCCTCCCCAGCCTTTAGTTCATTACCAATTTGTCGAAACAAAAAGTAACCAAAACCACTAAGTTGTCTCAAAAAATGTCACCTGCGCACCACTTTATAAAGCACCCATTACAGAGATCCAAACTAAGTCGCAACTTGGAGCTAAAACGCGCCACCTGCCGGCCAGATCATGGCACTAGCAGGTGTCCCACCTGTGTGACTACATTACGAAAATCCACGTCCTTGATCGCTGCAGCACCCCCCAGTGTCACATAAATACATTGGTGCAACAGCTGCTATACAGGGTGGTTCTGCAACCATGGAACTCTCAACTTCAACATCATATGTATACCAAATACGAAAAGAACTAAAATGTGGCCATGTACCCAACCCGCATGTACATTCCAACATACCACATTGGTGAATTTATGGTTTTGTTTTAACTATGCATATCTAATCCTGTCTTTTCAAAAGCTTCAAAAGCATAAGTTTGTTACTCCTGCTAGCGAATGCAGTGGATATTATATCAACATTAAATATATTTAGAATTTTTTCATGAGAATACAAGTGTACACTTCCCCTTTCCGCCATGATACAGTTGCAAAGGAATGTAAGCCAGCTGACCAATTGAGCATTTGGTGGCCATGCAATAAAGATTGAATATCAAAACATTTATAATTCTGAGAAATGAAAAGCAACTGGGAAAGTCTGTTGGTTTACCACTCAACACATACTAATAAATATCATGTTTCAAAGTTAACTAAGAAAAAAGTCAAATTTTGCATCACAACTTCATTAAAATAATACAGTACAACCTCTGCTAGTTCGATGTATAGTAGGGCTAACGGCTTACAAAAGCCTTATTATTCAGTCTAATTAATACAACAGTTTGGGGACAACATGCATATATCTGATTGGAGCTAGAAAAACGCTTAGATTCCGATCATACAAATTTTCCCATGCTCGTTGACTTATGTGCCGATGACGTCACACCACCAGGCCAAAATCGCAAAACAATAGGAGAGACAATTGAAATGAAAATTCATACGCTCTATAGGAGGGGATGAGCCCCGTGGGAAAAATGTGTCTTGTGTTCTCCGCCGACCCAAACCACTGTAATGTAATTAGAGTACACCCTCAACATGGCCGTTGACCATGAATTAATGACCGCTCACCTGTTGTTCACGTCTCCTTGCATCTCATTAATTAATTGTACACCTGTTATTATAACGACCGTTAGGAATTCCATGCACAAGCCCAATGAAATGTATAAACTTCCATGCACTTTGTCTTCTGATGAACTTGTTGAACTGATTTCATGCAGTTCAACACAAGTCGATCACTGTTCGAAATAAGGTTTATTCAGTATATATGAAATTTAGGCAAAAATATGTTACCTAAGAGAATATTAATTACTGGTGCAGCAATTTTCATGCATGTTTCCCCCATTAACAAATGATGAAACTTGGACAATGGTTTATTTAAATTTTCAGGTAGGTACATGATAGCAGATTTTAAAGTGCAAGGTGCATGAATTCAGCAAAACTCCCATTCATGTACAAAACAGAAATGCTAAGCCTATATAGGCCTATGATAAAAATAGTGTTGCTTTTAGACTATTCTTTGCCATTTTAAAGGTGAACTGACATGGACTCTGAACTGAACCCATTCTGGCCACTCATGGACAGACTAATTGGCCAGTAGTCCCAATTTACCCAATGGTAGGGTTGGTCATAGTCCACTTTTACCGCCCTGTCAGTTCACCTTTAATTATAGGGCTTATATATATGCACAGCTGGAATATAACTGGGAATATTACACATGCATATAGCACCAGCAAATTTCAGCGGATATGTATGTGTGAAATATATACAATAGTATATGCATATAGTTTACAATTCATCCAGAACACAAAGTGTTTATCTCTAGAAAGTTTTTACAGGTAAATTCCAGCTCGGTTTTAGAGGCCGTTTCGATCCCCGTTTATGACGAATAAGCAAGTCTGCCGTTGTATACTATATAGATGTACTAAAAAGTCGAAATATCGAGTTGTTGCATCAATTCTCTGGGATATCCAATGAGAAAAACTTTCACCGGATGTGACGATTGTTACACACGTCTCTGGCCATGCGTTACAGGCACACAATGAAAAAATAAACGGCGGCCATCTTGGATACCGCTCCTATACCTTACATCAGAAAAATTGACTGTTTCTACAATATATATTGTCAGAAAGAGTTCAATATTTCGCAATCGACAAATTCTCATCTCGGAATAAAATAATTAGGAAAAAATTCAAATCGGTTAAAATAAAATACAAATAGGTTTATAAATGTACAAAACTCATTTGTATAGACTAACATTGTATATTTTGATGTAACTGCATGTATTTTCATGAAAAAGGATACCACTATTCATTTTTCGTTTAAAAAAAAGAAATGAATTTCATATACACATTATGGACATATAAAAAAGGTCAGCTGAACTTGCAATAGGGGTTATGAAAAAGCCAGCATCCTTTACACTTTTGATTAGCGGTTATTAAAATAAGTTTACCCTAAGAATAGGTCAATAACATTGGACATTTATTTCACTGGCAATTTTGACTCCTTTCATGTTTTTACTTGAATTACAATATTATAGTGTCTTTCTGTTGTTTTTGACCGTCAAAATCATGTAGTATTTAAAATATACAGAACATGCAAATTAAGCATCTGGATCTAGCTAAAAATTAAAAAATCATATCAAGTTTTCAGTTTGCCTCCAAGTGTCATATTTCCAAGATTTAAAATGGCGTCCAATTTTAAATTATAGCCCTACTATTTATATGACTGTATAGTGTAAATAAATATGCCTGTTGCAAGTTCTCATTGTTGCATTATTTTTGTTGGGCAATATTGAGCAAACTCTACCGCAATACATATTTTTCAAGAAATAATTGCCATTCATTTTGATAAGATATTTTCTCACATTGCAATTGTATTCAACATTTCATTGTTTCCATTTAAGTATACTGGCTAAAAATAATCACCATAATACAAAAACCGCATTTTCTATATACAGTGTATATATAAGCTATATAAACATTATTTGATACATAAACATATTTGGATTGCAAAACTTATTTCGCCGAATTAATGACTCAATTTTGGAGAATTATGAGTAACTTTGCTCACACATGATGCACACACCCAGAAACTCAACGAAGCAGGTTATCAAAGCTTATCAAGCTCGAGGACAAGACAATTTGATTGCAGTTTGACCATTACCACAACTACCATCATCACAATTGTAATAAGCACGAAAATGAGAAACACAAAAACGTGACACAATTTCTTTGGTGCACTCATATACTGCAAATAAAAAACATGCCAATGCCTTGAACTGTTGCTAATTCGACTTAATTCGGCATCTGAAATTATTTCAATTGCTTGTTTAATTTTTTCTTCTTACAAAAAAAAAAAGGTCAGAGGTTGAGATGCGTTTTACAGCATCCTCCATAAAACATTGTGCTTAAAACTAGCATTTATAAACTTCAGTCGGATTGCCAGCATGACACCTCGAAGGCCGCCCACAGTTAATTATGGTTCATTAGGACTTCCTGTTGGGGGTGAAGGTTTCCACAATAGAAACTCAGGTTTTCTTTCTAGCCTCAACTCATTCACCACAAACAGCTAAGTTAGAGACAGCACTGCTACTGCATGTTAAAGGTGCACGCATGGGATTGGCTGCCATTTGCTTTTTCAACACATGCATACATACATATGTATATACATACACTCATTCACAAACTTGTGTGAGCCTGGCCGGAAATTGCATGGCAAAAACCGGACCTTATATGTTTGAAAAACAGTGATTAAAACACGGATAGAAATGCTCTGTCATTTTTACGAGTGCTAATTTTATCCCGCTTTTAACATGTGACAGAATGGAAATAAAAACTCAACCAGGTCACATCATCATATGAAGTTTTTTATGACTCACACACACACATTAAACACCCAAATGGCTATATATTTTTCAGAAACCACAAACATAAGATAATTGGCTAGAAGTTAACCTAGTTTCCTTCAAACTGAATAACTCATCACAACACAATAAAGTACATTATAAACAGGTGTAATTAAATTTCAAGTTAGTTTCTAACTGTTAAAAATTATCTTAATTATGTCAAAAATCTATACGAAGTAATTTAACAAATTTGCTCTATAATTATATAGTAGTTTAAAAGCCTATACAATTGTAATATAAAACAAGTGAAATTTCAAAGTACTACTCAAAAGTTTCCTATTTGGGTGAAATAAGTTATAACCCATCTATAGGTAGATTATAACTTATATAGCAAGCAATCCTTGAAACAATAATATGTATAAAAAAGTCGTTGAAAATATGATTAATGTGTTTCTGGTCGAGAATATTATTTGGCAGTAAAACTGCGAAAATAAACTGACTATATATACTACACAAGTTATAAATATATGCTTCAGGAAATCGTGCGCAAGTGCGCAGCCGTGTTTTTTGTTTTTTAGTTGTGTACTGGAATTATTAATAAAAGAAGTTTTGGGAACACGTTTCAGGAAAATTCGGATCACTGATGGATGACGGCCCCAGGCCTCGAAAAGTTTATGAATGAAGAAGGGTGGATACCGAAATGCAGCCTCGGGTCCTGGCGTGTTTATGAATGAAAACCCGGCGGAAGTGGTGCTGTTACCATATAAGGAGTGGGCCAGGCTACGCTTTTACACAGCTTCACCACATCCGAGTGAAAAAAGTTGGCTGAGCAAAAAAGATTTTGGTTGAGAAAAAGTGTTGTCAGCCGCAACGAGGAACCGCTTGGCCAACATCCCAGAAGTACTCGCTTCCCATGCGATGCACATGTCACAGTTCAATTTTTAATTTGAAAATAACCTCACTTGCACACACACAACAAAACGCAGTAAAGACAGACAAATGTGTCCAATCATCCCATTTACTGAAAACAATAGTTATTGGATCGATATGATTGACCCCCAAGAAAAAACTTACTCCGCAATATTTCACTCTAAAAGCGAGCAACACATCAAATTCTTATAATTATGTTAATAAAAAAGAGATGAGTATATAGGTCCTGACAGCAAGCAAAATAGGAGAATTTACTCCAGAGTCAAAGGTTGCATCTCAAGTATCATTCTTTATTGTGTAGGAGTAAAGATCAACTTTCATTCCATTCGACCAACTATAAATTCCCAGAAATTGGTTTCAATCTTGTAAGTCTCCCTTTTCAGACATAATATCAGTTTATTTGTTACTTAATCGAATCAGTCGAGTACTAATCAAACGTGTAATGAGATTTTTAAAATTACCAGCATTTAAATTTGTGATGAATGAAATCGTTTATTCAGAAAGTATAGACGTTTTTGTTTCAACAGGAGGAAATGTCAAAATGCGCCAACAGAGGTCGCTTTTTAAAAATAATACTAAAACTAAGTGGGTATTAAAATCTGAGTAAATTGGAATAAAAATAAAAATAAAAATAGAGGGAATAAAACACCAATGCTGTTTACAAAAAATTCTTATATATATGAAAATCAGAAGTTGGATTTAAAAAATTTACTTCTACAAAATTAAGTTTATAAACTATAATTGAAAAGTATAACAAAATGATGGATATTCTCAAAATGTTTTCATATTAATCTAAGTAATTACTCGATAAATAATGAACTTTTTACGAACATTTTTGATTAAGTGTTGCAGTTTATTACATTATTACAATATGCAAGACAAACATAACTATAATTGAATGAATTTTATTGTATAGCCTATAGCAAATCGTTCAAAATTTTCATATGTTTAAGTTAGCAGCAATTGCCACTGATTGTTAAAGTTTTTATTAGGAAAGATGACTATTAATGAAAACAAAATAACACAGTAGAATTTTGCATTAGATTTGTGTGGGATAACTACTGTGACAATCAACCTGTGCGACTTGTGTCTGCATGGTTAACTTATGGGAAGTCTTCCCCTCCCTCACCCTCACATGCACACTGCTGTTTCCGCTCCAAGTCAATTTTAATATGCATAAGCATGCAGGTGGCAAATTTATAAGAATAAAAACAACACGAGAGAACAGATGAATAAATACATTTTTACCTTGGCACCTAACTGCAAGGTTAACACTCAAACAGTGATATTTAATTAAACAAAGAACATCTTAAACATGTGAAATCCACCTAAGTGAAGTCCCATTATTTCTATTCGCTATATGTAAACAATAATGCAAAAAGCAAAGTTCAACCAACGTGTATAATAAAAATTTCCTATGTTTCTGGTCAATGAACACCTAATGAACACGTGACAAAAAACTACCGTAGAGTCCCTTATAGAGTGCTACGATTCCAGGTCACGACCCGTCTAACAACCAAAAATTTATAATGTCAGGAGGGGTAAAAAAAAGCCATCATGTTCTGAACACATTTCCATCTGAAACTCCGTCTGCCACCTGTTGTCTGTAAACCCACAATCTTCCCCATGGCCCTGCGGCTAGAGAGGATCCTACCAACCCACAATCCACCTGTGCCCTCCAAAACGAGAACAAAGACCATCTTTTGGAGCCAAGAGTCGCAGAAGAAAGAGAGAAATATATGAAGAAAATGCCAATAAATAAGGCCTACTTGCTAGGCCTGAAAACTCCCACGACCCAAAGTTAGTCAGCAAAGACAGCAGCAGGCAAGCAAAGCAGTTCTGCCTTATCTTGTTTACTCTATGTTCAGCCATTTTTGCGCCCCAAGACGAAGACCCTCGCTGAGGACCCTCGCAGTGGTGTCAACTCGGCCAGCGTCAAGGTTACACATTTTGGGGAGCAAAAGAGAGGCAAAAGCGAGTAAGTGCGGTTAAGAAGAGGAAAATGGTGAAAAGAAAAACTCCCACACAAGAAAAACATAAACTCAAGTTTCTTTAGCTGGCAATAGGGCCAGGCTAGGGGCACAGTGGGAAGCCCTAATCCAGGCACTCAGTAGGGGGAACTACTACAGTATGTTGCCAATAGTCAGCTGCGCAACTCAACACATTTTCCAACTGTTTTCTCATCATGCACGAGGGTGTGTGGAAAAATTGTCGTAAATTCGCACCTTATCGACCATTTCAACTCTCACGTCCATCACCAGAACCATTGCAGTGCCCCAACTACTTGGCCACCCCAGCAAATAATGCGAAACAGTGTTGTTTCCCCCACTTCTTTATTTCAAACACTGTACTGTTGTTTGTTCACAACAAGAGCACATTGTACAAATTTGCAGTTGTCATATATTAACAAAAAAATCAGGTGGAAAACGACCTGGAATAGTTTGGACAGATCTATATCCATGCTTGAATTTGGAATAAAGATAAAACATTGTACACATAAGTTCAAAAAATATATAAATAATTATAGTGTACAATATAACAGAAGACTAAAATTAAGTGTTCATTTCAAAAATGGGTTTTTAATATGTTTGTTAACATAATTTATGAATTTGTTGTCCACTATTTAATTTATCATTTCAATTTCATTTGTTATGTGCACTTTTTAATTCCATTTATTCACACATGAATATCTTTGCAATTCAGTATTTTTTGTTGTTTGTTTCATGGCAATTAGGATGTCGAAATTATAAGCTAAACGAATATTACAAAACTTGTTTTGTATAGGAATTTTTATAGTGTGCATGCATCCTGCTGTCTACATTTAAATTGCAAATTATTCATTTGAGTTCAATTTAAACTAACGAAAGTAGTATAAGGGGGCCATTGGGTGTTGAAAGGATGCCGCCGACCAATCAGAGGCAGGCACCGCCCCCTTGACCTA